>JAXQQM020062934.1:0-56586 GCA_034641835.2 Pinus albicaulis
GTTACCTATCTCCTTGAAACATTTCGGAAGGCAAAATCTCCACAGTTGCATCTAAACTATTGAAAACTGGAAATTAAGCAGGAACAAAAAGTACTAAACAGAATTGAAACAAATCTAGCTAGAAAGCATTAAAAACCTCCTTTAGCAACAAGGACCCTCTTCTACCAAGTTGGTTAACTCCTTAGCTCCTTAAAAATGTAATCAAAACAACATCTAAGGACTGATCTTCTTTATTGAAACAGAGTTTTAGAAAACAAAGTATCCCACTGTAATTCTGAACTTGTGCTACAAAAACTTAACTTGGTCTCGGTTCTGTACAACCTCTATTTATAAATAATTTGCATAACTAACTATGAATAAAGATAGCTACAGGTGTATCTTTGAATTATGATCAAACTGGGACTCTTAGGACTCATGATTTTCTACGAAGCAAATCAAGAGTCCTAATTGCTGTGTGAAACGGTCTTTGATTTTGAGCTTTGACCATCGATTTAGGCCTCTTTATTTGTCGATCTGGTCCTTATGAATAGGATGAAATCCATGTAGGAGGGATTCTGAGATGACCCATATGGACCATTCCTTCATCTGACACCTGTAACATCTTCAACCACAAGAGTAGCTACGGAACGTCCGGTCAGCTGCGTAACAGGCTACATTCTATAGCTAATCTGCAAAAACTTATCAAAATAGAAAAAATCATGAAAACACAACATGTCAATCATTTGAATGTAACCTTAAGACAAACCTTATCATTATTCCTTGATTAGGGCTTATGAATTGATGGAACAGAAGTGAAATGAGATGAGAAATATGTAAAGGAAAGGGTAATTATGGGGTTCAACATACCCCCTTTGCAAAATCATTGCATGTCCTCATCCAATTTTCCAAAATTTTAAGTTCTTCTCCCTTACTGCATGTGCTCTGGTAATTCAGCCAAAACATCTAGCTTTATTCTTCTATTCCTTTTGGAAGTCAGTGCCATCGTTGGCTTTTTCATGAGCAGTTTGAATATGAGGTTTATGAGTGCTCTGTATAACCTCTTGTTCTTCTTCTTCAGTTTCCTGTTTTCCTTGTGTAATATCTCCAGCTGTAAAGTGGAGTTATCATTCATTGTATTTTTCAACTTGACTTGCTCTTTCAAAATCTCATTTTCATTCTTAATGTGCCTGTTCAATATCTCTAATTCATATTTATCTTTCTTAAGAGTTTCAATCAGAGGTTCTTGTGGATTGACAGGTATTTCTTGACTCATTGAGGCACTTCTCATTTGTTAACAGGTGTTTGAACCTAGAAGAATTGTTAACAGGTGTTTGAACTGAGGTTCCTTCATCTTCTATATTTATGAATTTTTTCTCATTTGTCAATGTCTTTTTCATAATACCTCAGAGTCTATAGCTCATTCTCAGCTTTGGTGGATTCTCATCCTCTTTATCAATACCCTCGCTTGCTTTCTTTTATTTTCCTCTGGCCCTAAATTTTTTTCTAATTTCTGTTAACTTCTCAGAAATTAGTTCTTCATCTTCTTCCGGTGGTGGAGTATCAAGTTTTTTTTCAATAACCATGCTATTTTTCTTTCTTCTGCTTCTCCTAACATTTCTTTCCTTAGGTGGTGATTCTGCCTGTTCTTGAAAATTATTTCTCAGAAGAAAATATTCCTAATTGTCCCCTATGCTCTTTAAGTGAAATTCAATCAATATTTTTACTAAACCATTATGATGCAGAGTGGTTTCTAAAATTTGGACTCTCTTTTGGACATTGGAATCCATTCTCTTTAGACTATTGAGTAAAAATAAAGGTAAGTTTATCTCACCATCTTCTAGAAAATTAATTAATAACTTGATATGGTAAAAATACATAGTTCCAAACTTCCCTTCACATGTTATAAATTTTTGCAAAACTAGCAACATGTTTCTCCACTTACTTTTCAGAGCAGTACTTGGAATTCCTTTTCTAAAGATTGAAACATCCATACCTAGATTTTTAAGCATCTCCTTCCATGACTCATTATGAAATTTTTTTTTTTGAACCACCATTCTCCTTGCCTTGGGAGTTCTGTTGCTTCAACCAAAAATGATTCTGTTAGTGTGAATTTGATGTCTCCAATCTCTACCTCAGCCCCATCAAAATAACTGAAAAACGATTTGGTAATATCCTTATGGAAGCCATCAAACTTTTATATAAAATTCAACCATCCTACTTGTTGTAGTAGCTCCCTGACTTGTGGATATCCCTCCATATATTTGACTCCTACCAGCTCTGTTTTGACAATTAGACCCATTATTCTCCTGTGAAGAGTATCTTCTCCTTCAGAATTACCCTTCTGTATTTGAAAATGGATTGACTACAAAGTGTGATGAAGGTGAATGAATGATGGAGGTAATCAAGTTGTGGAAGAGAATGAAATGGCTACGAATCTGATGGAGATTTTATGGTGAAGTTGTTGGGAAATAAGTGAATGATACGATCTTAGAGAGACGTGGCCTAATAGGTCACGTTTATGACTATGACCATTAGCCATTAATCAAGGGTTTAATGATGGATCATTATGGAACATTAGATAAGGGATATGGTCAAGATATTTCATGACAAGGATTAATCAATTCAAATGATAGGTTGTTTAGGAAACATATGATTATACACATTGTACATATTTCATGTTTTGAATTTTCGCTATTAAAATATTTTTTTACAATTTACCTCAGAATTTAACCTTGTTGTATGTTGTGCTTGATATTGTTCCTTAGGTCCTCCTTTTTGTGACATGGTAGTCTTTAGAGAATATTCCTATAGTCCCTTCTTGCAATCATCTTGTCCTTATTTGTTGGAGTAGTCTGCAGAATCAGATTGGCTACAAAATAGAATCAGCTACAAAATGTGAAATAGCTGCAGAATGTGTCTAGCTGCAAAATGTACCTGTCAAAAGAATATGAAGTATGGATATGGAATGTGGATGTGGAGTGAGATGGAACATGAATATGGAGTGAAAAATGTTATAATGGAATGAAAGTGAAATAGAATGGAAGTGGAATGAGATGAAATATGAATATGGAGTGAAATGAAATGAATTTTCAATTTGTGTTTTTGCAAATATGAATACTTAGTTACAGAAAAAGAAAAATGAAATTATAGGATGTCAGAGAGTTCCAATTTTAACCTTGTACTTTCTGCATAAGTATGCCAATCATTGATTGGTTTTCATACTTATACTTTATTTTTATTTTTATTTTTATTTTTATTATTATTATTATTACTATTTATCATCATTTTTTATATATAGAAAAATAAAAGCTAAGTTTGTGAAGAAGAAGAATTATTCTTCACTAACTCCATATCAATGTTATCTTGAAATTTTCTGATAATTTTTTCTTTTGAAAGTGGTTTATGATATACTTTTAGCCCATGACCATTTACAAGAAAAGATACCTTTTCTTTATCTATTGTTATGATCTTTACTGCTCCATTTTCAAAGACTTTCTCAATCTCATATGGCCCAAGCCAATGAGTCTAAAATTTCCCTTGAAAATCCTTGAATTTTGTGTCAAACAAGAGTGCCCAGTCCCCTTCTTGAAACTTTTTCTCTTTGATATATTTATCATGCCATTTAATCCTTTGTTGTTGGACTATGCTGGTTATTTGGACTGCATCTTGTCTGATCTCATCTAGTTCATTAATTTGATCTAGTCTATGCTTCTGTGCTTTTGTCAAATCAAGTCCCAGTTGGACTGCCATCTTGAAGGTTTTTATCTGAAATTCTATAAGGAAAAGGACTTTTTTCCCATGAACAAGTTCATTAGGAGTATGTCTTGTTGTGTTTCTCCATGTAGTTCTATAGGCCCATAAGGCTTCAAAAAGCCTTTCTACCCAATCTCTCCTGTGTAGATGAACAATCTTAGTGAGAATTCCTTCAATCACCTTGTTGGTAGATTCAACCTGGTCATTTTCTTGTGGATGGTAAGGGGTAGACTTCCTGTGCTCGATTTTGTAATTTTCTACCATCTTTTGCACCATATTTGATGTAAATTGAGCTCCTTGATCTATTACAATTTCTCTTGGAACAACAAAATGAGTAAAGATATCCTCAAAAATAAAATTGACTACAAACAATTCATTAGCAATAGGTAATGCTTTAGCCTCTACCCATTTAGTGAAATAATCAGTGTATACCAGGATATACTTCTTTTTTTTAGATGGAGGTTCGATAGGTCCAACAAAATCCAAAGCCCATTTTTCAAAATGTTCAATATGTACCTGAGGTTGTAATGGCATTTCATTCAAAGGAGTAGGTTTCCCTACCCTTTGGAAACGGTCACACCTTTTTACATATTATTTAGCATCTTTGAATATGGATGGCAAATAATATCATAAATGAAGGATTTTATAGGTTGTCCTCTTATCAGCAAAATTTCCACCACAGGGTTCATCATGACATGCTTTGAGAATTTCAGGAATTTCATCTTCTCAAACACATCTTCTGATAATAAGATCTAGACCTGTCTTATACAATTCATTAGTAATCCATCAATATTTTACACTTGCTTGAATGATTCTTCTTTTCTCTCTAGCATGCATATTTCAAGGTAATTTTCCTATTACTAAGTAATTGGAAATATCTTCAAACCAAGGAGTTTGAGTAGTTATTGCAAAGAGGTATTCATCAGGAAATTTATCCTCAATTGGAGTATTGTCTTTGATATTTTGGATTCTAGACAGGAAATCAAAAACTGTATTTTGTTTTCTAGGCCTGTCTAGAATAGTAATGTTAAATTCTTGTAGGAGAAATAACCATCTTGTAACTCTGCTATTAGTAACAGATTTATTCATTAAATACCTAATTGCAGAGTGATTTGTGTGAACAAAGGTTTCATAGCCTGTTATGTAATGTTTGAATTTATTGATAGCATGAACAACAACTAAGAATTCTTTTTTAGTTACAGTATAATTCAACTCTAGGGGAGTCAAATTTTTACTTATATAGTAGATGGCATAAGGGATTAGGTATTTTTTTCCTAACACAACTCCTAGAGCCGTGTCTGAGGCATCTGTTGATATATGAAAAGGTAGTTTCCAGTTAGGCCGTCTTAAAATGGGTGCTTCATAAAAATTTTCTTTTAGGGTTTCAAATGCTAACTAGCAGTCAAAATTCCATTTGAATTCACAATCCTTGGTGAGTAATTTGAAGAGAGGGGATTCAAAATCTTCCTAAGATTTGGATTCATCCTTCTCTAAGGTTGTCTGATAGGTTTACAATTTTCTTCTATGTAGATGTGATGAGCGCAAGTCTTAGGACTAATCCCTTTCATGTCAGTGTGTTCCCATGCATATGCAGATGAATGTTTTTGTAATGTTTTCACTAGATCTTCTTGTAATTTTTCTAGGTTTTTGTTTATGTTCAGGGTTTTTCCTGGAAATATTCAATTGTAGAGCTTCCAAATTCTTCCATAGAGTACAGAGACATCTTCCTAGATGAAAAAAAATAAATATTAGATCTTTCTTGGAATTGATCATGTCCATATTCTGGAGATGATTCAAAATTTTCTAAAGTATTCAAGATCTGACTATCTTCATTAATGTTTGAAATAGTGAAGACAGGTTGTTATCTTCTTCATCATCAATCGATTATTTTTCATCTATCTCTGTGATTGTTCTTTCTAGAGGATATAAATTGAATTTCTTAGTTGAATTTCCATCAGAGATGTACATATCACAAGATCTACAGCTGATGAAAGCATCAGCCATAGCCAACCAAGGTCTTCCTAGTATAAGAGGATTCCCTCCTAGATTATTTTTAGGAGTTAAAATCATAAAATCAACAGGATACTCCCAAGAATATAAGGACACTGAAATATCTTCTAACACACCATCTGGTCTAATTACAGACCTATCTGCTAACTGTAGTAATGTGGGTGTATAAAGAAGATTAGGAAGCTTAAGTTGTTCCATGGTTTCCTTACTCGCGATGTTTATTGTTGCTCCTAAATCAATTAATGTGTTTGGGATTTCAATTCCATTGATGTGAGTTTTTACAACTGGACTTTCGGGATCTAGATATTTTTGAATGGTAATCTTTCCCATCATTATGTCTGCGATTTTTCCTACTAGTTGAATTTTCTTTATTTCTTTTATCTTTCTTCCAGGTTTCTTCATACTCAACTTATTTATTGTTTTAGATGAGATTGGAATTTCCTTGATGGATTGTAATATTTGAATTTTGATACAAACATTTCTCAATTCATCTAGGAAATCATAATTAGGCAACATAATCTATTTTTCTATACCTCTATCAATTTGTAATCTTTCAGGAAAAGGAGGTGTAGAAGTAGATGTTGATGGTTTATCTAACATAGGAGTTGAATTCATTGGTTCTTTCTGTTTTTCATTTTCAATATTTTGGTTTTGAGGAGATGTGCTTTCCTCAAAACTTTTATTAACTCGTAGAGAACCTTCCTCAGAATTGTCTTCTTCTTGTATTACTATAGACGACTTATTTTTTCAAGTATCCTTCTAGATCTAAGTTGCACATCATTAAGATCTATAGGAGTAATCAAATAAGTTGGAAATTGTTGACCTTCTATCATATAGGTATTCTGAGGGTTTTTATTGTTGGGGTTTGGTACTGGCTAGGCAGGTAACTGATTTGGTCTCTGAGGGAATGGTAGTGAGAGTTGTGGATTTTGGTTTTGAGTTTGAGTTTGTGGAGGATTTTGTTGGGGTGGATAATTTGGATAAGATGGATAGGATGGATAAGATGGTGGATACCAATAATACTGAGAGAATCTTCCATAGGGATTTTGCATCCCTTGAGCCCAAGGTTGAGATTGATTTTGAGATTAAGGCCAAGGTTGCTGTCAAGAATTCCAATTTGGTGGGGGATGATTATACATTTGGTTATTAAACCCTTTGGTTTGATGCCCTTGCCATGGTCTTCTAGAGACAAAATAAAGAGATTCTGTAGGATTTGTAGTTATTTCTTCTTGAAAGACAGCCTTAAGACTAGGAATCAAGGGACAAATATTGGTCTCATGGTTCTTTGAACAAATCACAAAAGTTTATATTACTTTTTCATCAAGAGGACATTCTCTCAAAGCATGCTTCTTTCTGCATTTGGGATAGAAGATTGCTAAGGCATCAGTCTCAACTTTCTGCTTGTTTTGTAGCTTGAAGGTGTCTATTTTCTCACTAAGACTCCCTATAATGTCAGTTTTGAACTCATCAAGCATGTTTCCAATTTCTTCCCTACTTACTATTCCAGTTGAAGACTTTTTTACCCTAGCTAAAGAAGGATCTCTTGGTCCTTTCAAAATTTTCGATTTTCCCCTTGAGATATTAATACATAGTTCTCCAATATCAGCTAATGGAAGTTGACCTATGTCTCCCTTCCCCATCATGTTAAGGATATCTATCCACTCATCTCTAATTGTCTTCAATAAAAGAGCTTTTAGAGTATCTTGGTCTAGATTCTCCATCTTTGCTCTCTTGATGTTATAGTTGAATATTTCAAGTAAATCTTCCAAATTTTCATCCTCCTTTTGCATCATTTTAAACACTTCCTCCTTATGGTTAACATGTATACAATAGTCCAAATACATTTCTAGAAATGCTCTTCTCATATCATTCCATGACTCAATAGACCTATTTATTAAACTCATGAACCATTTTAGGGCAGCTCCTTTCAATGTTGAAGGAAATAATTTGAGCTTTTGAGCATCTTGTAGATAGTCATAAGTTCTGCACAAAAATTGAAATTCAAATAAAAATGTCTCAGGGTCTTCACTTTTCAATCCATTAAAGTTTGGAAGAACATAAGGTGAGATATTTTTCATGGCAGCATTTGTCTCTTCATATACTATAGGGAATCCAAAGGAACTTTCAACTCCCCTTCTACCTCTACCTCCTTCTGTATTTCCCCTACCTCTTACTCTATCTCCTCCTCTACCTCTACCTCCTCCAAATAGCAGGTTTTCTCCATTGAAAATTTGTCCTTCTCCTTCCCCTCCTTCTCCTCTTCCTGCCATGATAGATTCTTCAGAACTGATATAAGGTTCAGCCTGGAGGGATAATTGTTCTTTTGGTTCTTCTATCAATGGTATGTTGAAGAAAGATTCTTCCTCTTCCTCTTCACTAGGTATTTCTAATTCTTCAGCTGGAATATATTCCCTTGTAGAAGTGAAAAAGGTCATTCCCTCTGTTGTAGTTCCAGGATCTTCTTCTTCCAAGATTGCCTGAGTGGATGAAGTGGGAGATCCTCCTAACTGAATATCTAATCTTAAAACTTTAGGAAGCCTATGACCAGTATAGTATGGTATATGAGTTTGAGAGGGAGGTGTACCACTTCTTGGCCTAGGTGGAGTGAGTGGTGTTGTAGGGATTAATCTTCTGCATCTTATAAATCTTCCCCTAGAATCTCTTTCTCTAAGCATATAATTATTTTTGGGATGTAAGAAATAAGGCTACCTAGTTACACTTCCCTCGAAATGGTGCCAAAGTGTTTAGTCAATTTAGTGTTCCTAAATTTCTTCCATTAATTATCAACCAGGGCTAGTAAACTGATGAAGTGTGGTGCACTATATGTGCCTAAGTGACCTTTCCCTTACTTCATTGTATGTGGTTTTTTATTTTTTTGGGGGGTTTGTCTTTTTGATCCTTAGTGTGCTACCCTAGGTTAGTCTAGAAAAGTGAAAATGAATCTTATTAAAAAGGAAGAAAAGGAAGTATTATGAAACTAAGTTAATTTTCTATAAGAGAAACCACAGTTTATGGATTAGTTCTAAGACCTAGTTTTGAACAAGAAGGTAAAGCAAGTACTTCATTTAGTGATTAAACCTAATCCATGGATCTATGACTCAATTGAGATTTGAAGACAAAATGAAAGCAAGGAAATATGTCAATTTTTGTACTTTAGGTTGTTTCAACATTCAATTATTAGGTCAAACCCTATGAGATGAAATCAACTGTTTGTACCTTAGTTGCTAAAGTCTAAAACAGAAAATAGAGAATGCTATTGAAATTTATCTAAGATGCTTTAGTTACTCCATCTACCCAATATGTAGAGAGTGACCCCTTTGCGGTAATGTTTCTAAGCAACCATTACATCTATCTAAAGAATTAAAATAACTCAAACATTGCATTAAATCTAGTCATCTAATCATCCTTGCAAAGTATATTGAGATTAGTCTCTTTCAGGATGACCTTTAAAAAGATTGTTTTGTTGCAACGAAATGAGGATCTTCTAACTAAAACCAACTAAGTGAATAATTAACTTATCAGTCTCATTCAATTCTGAAGCTTGTGACCCCTTGGTATGGCTTCGGATAAATCAATGACACCCTTAATTCTTAGCAAGCAAATGACAAGAAATTAAATGCAATCAACCACTGCACTTATAAGGCATTTAACCATTCAATGTAAGATTTAATAAATAGAAGAAATGGATTTCATAAATGCTTAATTAGACACAACAATTGACAAAAGATGAAATTAGTAAACTAAGAAACCATGTTTCTCAACACTTCAATATTTATTCCAATTCTCAAGACAGAGTTACCTATCTCCTTGAAACGTTTTGGAGGGAAAATCTCCACAGTTGCATCTAAACTATTGAAAATTGGAAATTAAGTAGGAACAGAAATTGCTAAGCAAAATTGAAACAAATCTAACTAGAAAGCATTAAAAACCTCCTTTAGCAGCAGGGGCCCTCTTATACCAAGTTCGTTAACTCCTTAGCTCCTTAAAAATGTAATCAAAACAACATCTGGGAACTGATCTTCTTTATTGAAACTGAGTTTTAGAAAATAGAGTATCCCCCTGTAATTCTGAACTTGTGCTACAAAAACTTAACTTGTTCTCGATTCTGTAGAACCTCTATTTATAAATAATTTGCATAACTAACTATTAATAAAGATAGCCACATGTGTATCTTTGAATTATGATCAAACTAGGGCTCTTAGGACTCATGATTTGCTACGCAGCAAATCAAGAGTCCTAATTGTTGTATGAAATGGTCTTTGACTTTGAGCTTTGACCATCGGTTTAGGCCTCTTTATTTGTCGATGTGGTCCTTATGAATAGGATGAAATCCATGTAGGAGGGATTCTGAGACTACCCATATGGACCATTCATTCATTTTGACACCTGTAACATGTTCAACCATAAGAGTATCTACGAAATGTCCAATCAGTTGCAGAACACGCTGTGTTCGATAGCTAATCTACAGAAACTTATCAAAATAGAAAAAATCATGAAAACACAATATTTCAATCATTTGAATGTAACCTAAAGACAAACCTTATCATTCTTCCTTTATTAGGGCTTATGAATTGATGGAACATAAGTGAAATGAGATGAGAAATATGTAAAGGAAAGGGTAATTATGGGGTTCAACAAGGACCATAAGAATAACCATAATGAAATAGAGATGCCAAGCTAAGATAAGCTAAGAAAATAAAGTCATTGAATATGAGTAATACAACTAACTTAATTTTCTTCATTACTCTTTACACCTTTATTGAAGTGTGGTTAGCTTAGTGATTGCCATTGTTTGATAAGTACCTTATGTTATGGATAAGATTATACATCATAACAATTAAAGGTCAACATGTATCTAATGATGAGAAAGCACATAGCCTTAAGCTCACTACTCTTCTATGCTTATTGATTACTCTACTACTTATGTTGATTTCACTTCTGGTGATAAACTATCCCACCATTCTTCAAGGATTCATATAAAACCAAAAGAAAGTAAAGTAGCAACTTCAGCAAGATCTTGATTTATCAAAATCATTTGAGTATTATCCCATCCTAGCATTCCATGCCACATTTCTCTTATTTGATCTTCAGAACAATTAGAAATTATCTAATAAATAACTACTCTAGAGATTCTAAGTGTTGGTAGTTGTAGTGAGAGGTTTTGCTAGAACTTCATCATCAATAATCATTTGAAAATATGAGGGATTTGTAGTCATTTCAACCATTGCACTTTGTGTGGCTATCTCTTCTTTATGTATAACTTTCAATTTAGCAAGATACAATCCTAATCTAGGGATAAAAGGTGCTAGAGAATCGGAACTAGAAACTATCAAACAATTTTATTTCATAAACCAATGCCTTCAAAATATACGATGGACAGACATTATATTTTTTGAGCCATGCTCCCTGGTCATTCACCCAAAATATAATACTCATTCTCTAATTACCTCTAAGGAAGAAGGGTTTTCTTCTAATTGTCCTAAGTTGCTAACTAGAAGAAAGTTGATGAAGATGAAATAGGTTGTGGGCAGAAAGTAGATTTTTTGAGCCATACTCCCTAGTCATTCACCCAAAATAAAGTACGCATTATCTAATTACCTCCAAGGAAGCAGGGTTTTCTTCTAATTGTCCTAAGTTGTTAACTAGAAGTAGGTTCTAGGATGGAGATGAATATGGAATAGTTTATTACTTTCTTTAGACTTTTCCGGGAAGGGAATAAAAAAATGAGCCTGGACACGAGAAAAAATAATTGATCCTTTTAGATAAATCTATCTCATACGAACATTAAAATAAAATAAAAAACAACTATTATAAACAAATTGTTTAAAATAATTAATATGTTCACCAAATTAGCTTCTAGATTATTTAAATCAAAACCACAGATCCATTTCGCTGATGAACTAAAACAAAAATAACGTCTTTACATTGCAGACGGTAGATTTTTTGAGCCATATCTGGAAATTTAGCGCAGAATGAGGTGGTAGGAGACAGCAAGAAAGCACACACCGAGCAGGTAGAGTAGACAACGAGGCCGTAGATTGTTGAGGACGTAGATCAAAACCTACAAAAAACCTACAAACAAAATGAAAATTAGATTTAAAAAAGAAAAAAAATCATAAACAAAAAAAAAACCTTCTCACCTTCGCTTTCTCCCCTCCTTGCCCCCGCAACAACATAACACACCCAATATACTGAGATAGTGACCGAAATCGAAAACAAAGTGAAACAACAACAGAGTAGCGAGACAGTGACCGAAATCGAAAACATAGTGAGACATCAACAGAGAAGCGAGATAGCGCAACGGTAACAATATAACTAATTAAAAACTTGTTGTGGTCAGGGGCTGGTATATTTATAACAAAAAATTTGGTCGAATTATAATAAAAAGTTCAACTGAACTATTAGTTCGACCGAAATTTTGTTGTTGGTTTTCCCATCTCTAGCCAAAAATCTGTTTACCCACGTCGTCAATATGCCATCAATGTTAAAGACAGAAACAATTCAACCAAATTAATTTCAAAACTTCGGCTGAACTTTCTAAAAGTTCGGTAAATATAATCTTAGATGTTGTTGGGGAAAATGAAATTTTTTTTTCAAATTAGTTTCTCACGAAGTAAAACCCCACCTTCGCATTTTTACCCATATATATATATATATATATATATATAAAGAAATAATGGATATCGAATATAATGACGCTTCGAAACTATTTATTTAAAGTATCAAGATTGAAAATTATTGAAAGATACTACAAATTTTGAAGATTATTTTAAGGGTAGTGAAAAGGAGATATGGATTAATAATAAAGTGATTAGTAAAATTTATTAAAATTAATAGAAAAACAAGATTAATAGTTGCAATGCAGAATAGTCCCTACCTCTACCATTAATTGATCTGCATTTCGCTCGCATTTGCTTCTCCACACATCTTCCTTCGCACACACTTCCCTCTCACAGTCAACTTTGCACAACTTTATCCATATAGCTACCTCCTCACTCAATAACACCTTTTTGTCATTCACTATAATTTAAAATTGTTATTAATTGATGTGGCTTCCAGATGTTGTGGGGAGGAAGCATGCCTTCTGAAATACGTGCTCTTGTAATTGCATTTTTGCATCACCATTTCAAGTTTTTAATATCCATTGCAAGAAAAAATGGTATCAATGTCCAACTGTCAATGTCAATTTTCATATAACATTGTGTGATTGGTATAAAACAAGATATGGTCATTGTATTTATTTGTTATAAAATAAAATATGTGTGTGGATATTTTCTCATGCAAATATTTCTGTGTGAATAAAGCTCTACACAAGCGAATCTCTACACAATGAGATTTGTGACTTGATGCTAATTGTAACATAAAAACATTGTTAAACTATGATAATTGTAACATTGAAGCACTGAAACCATTCCAGTTTCTATAAATAAATATTTACGTAAAACCATTCCAGTTGTTATCCATAATATCTTGATCCCAAGAACCAAAGGTTCATGCAAACTGACGATTAGAATCATATTTAAAATATGAATAGAGTAAATGCATATGTAATATGTACTCAAAAAATTATGTGTGGTCACTTCTAAGTGTATGCCATCCGTGTTGATAAGATTAAAACATTAAAATCATGGTACAACTCCATTAAACGAAATTGCCCAAATTCTATCTCGTCACTTCCAATGCTCCACTAATTGCTTTACCTGACATTTTCACATATTATATACTTCTTCTGAAAAATGCAAGGGCTTGGTTTGGTGATCGAAATAGGAAAATAGGAAATTTTTTGGATTTCATCACAGTTTTTTATTCATCAACAACTATTGAGATACACAATACAACAAAGGTTATGTTGGGGTCATTTTTTGGTAGCTACTTTGCACTTGCTCTGAGATAAACCACACAAATATCTGTGGTAGTATGGTATCCTATTCCACCTATGCATCCACCTCATATGCTGAAAAAAACTACTATGTATATGATGCTTTTATTAACAACTGTGGGCTTGATTGTAAGAAAACATTGGCCACATCTCTGTACAATCACCTTTTCAAGAATGGATTTCTAGTGTTGTTGCCTCCTATGCTAGGTGACCACGTCATTATAGTAGCACCATGAGGTGAATTTCCCACATCATTACGACAGTGTCATGAGGAAAATTTCCCATGGAGGCCAGCAGTTGTGAAGCACTTACATTTCTCGCGTTTTCACTAGAAAACATCTGTTCATATAGTTATTTTCTCTCCCAAATATGCAGAATTGAATTGGTATTTTAAATATCTCATGTTGATGTTGGAGTCCTGTAAAACTAGCATTCCAGTCCTTTATAGTGTCCAACCATCATAATTTCGATGAATGCAGTGGGAAACTAGACTGTGTTATAGTGTCTTGCGCATGTTCCCATGGGTTTTTTTCATGCTCTATTGTACAAGGGATGAAAATGGAGTGTATGTTTGATCCTTGAGAAATCTCAAAGAAGAGAAAACAATCGATTTTCAAACTGGTCAAAAGATTCCTCGATACAACTCCAACATTCTTTGAAAGTGGAGGAAGACCCTTATAATGGTGCATACATAAGTTGCTTTGACAAGGGAAATTATAATGGGTAAGAACTCCAACTCTTATTGTTAGTCTTAGCTTTAATTTGTTGGATTAATACATTTGTGACTATTAATTGTAATAGCAAATGCACCTGGAAAAAGGTTGTAGAAGGAGTGTTGAAAAGATTTCCATGAATTTAAAATCCATGTATCAAAATATCCATTTTCTTTGGATGATAATGTAAAATATTCTAAAAGTAAAATCTATTTGCAGAAAAATAGAAGGTAGACTAGAATTATAGGAAGAATCAACTTTCCAAATTTGAGTTAACTCATGTGGTGTCTATATTGCATAGTGTTAAAATAGTTTATTACTCCGGCATGGAGATTTATTTAAATTTAGAGAGTCAGTCAAGTTGAGTCAAGTCAATTTCAGTTGTATTTTGAGTAAAGTCGAATTTAGTGTGTGGTTTCATGTCAAGTTAATATACGTGTGTCACTAGTTGAAAATGGTTTAAACACGCTTCACCCGGTTCATTGCAATCGTCAAGTTTTTGTGTGATCAATAGAAAAGTTGCAACTTATGTGTGTTTTTGTGTGAATTATTTGTATTATTTTGTGTCTTACCTCATCTTCCTTCGAGAAAATTGGTATTATAGCTGAGGAAGTATCATAAGTACTGTGGTGCCTATAGAGCTAGTGAATATAGAACCAAGTGAAGAAGGCCAACATTTTTTTAATTGCTTTGAAAATTTGTTGCAAAGTTAAAAAAAATTACATGTGTGCACTTTGTTAATACAAAAACTATGCAAAATTCTGCAGATTTCTTGTGTCGAGGGTGCGCCAACCCCATGAGGATTAACGAATGTTGTGAGCATGCAAAATAAAAGGTTAAAAGCTTTTAATCCAAAGTATATTTTAAAAGGGAAGGTTTCACAAGGGTATGAAAAAAGTGTTTAACCAGAGTCACATGGGTGAAAAATATCATGTGGATTGTCTTATATGAATTTTTTGTTCAATACCTGACCGTTCTTTTTAAAAAGGAATTCTTATTACATTCAAAAATAATAAAAGGTTTCTAAATTATTTCGAAATTTCTTCAAAGTTTTTTAATAAGATTTTAAAAGGGTTCATAAATTTTAAAGGGGTTTTATAAAATGAGTTCTAAAGTGTTTTCAAGCTTAAATTTTTTAAGGCGTTTTCTTGAAAAGGAATTAATAAAATAAAGACAAGGTGGATTTAATCATTTGAAGTATATTTTTTAATATGGCGTCAATGAGATTCAAGCCCCAATTTTCACCATTTGCAGGGAAGGATTATGATGTGTGGGTCATTAATATGTAGACCTCATTAAAGGCGTACAATGTTTGGGATTATCTCCAATTTTGGTTTTCAAAACCTAATAATTAATCAGAAGAACGATCCCTCACTAATGCAGAGAGGGAAATATGGAGGAAATACAAAAAGAAGAATGCACAAGCATTGTAGCTTATCCAGCAGGGAGTGGACTGAGCAGTGTTATAGAACATTATGTTCACGTCTTCAGTAAAGAAAACATGGGAGACCTTGGCAACAAGCTATAAAGGTATGGCCAAAGTCAATATTGTTAAGTTACAAAATACTAGAAGATATTTTGAAATTTTGCAAATGAAGGAGACAAATGACATCAATTCGTTCATTAATCGGGTCATTACTATCGTAAATCAGTTAAAAAATTATGGTGTTGATATTAAAGATCAAACAGTGGTTGAGAAGGTGTCCAGATATTTGTCTATGAAGTTTGACATTGTGGTAGTAACCATATAAGAAGCAAAGGATTTGGAAACATTGGAATTTTATGAGTTGATGTGATCACTTTTATTCCATGAGGCAAGGATATACAGAAATAAGGATTCCAATTTATAAATCGCTTTCAAAAGTCAGGTTTCTATTTCAAGAGACAGAGGTCAATCCAGAGGTAAATCGAGAGGCAAAGGGTGAGGCAAAAGACATGGTGCTTAAAGAGATGGCTGAGAAGAGAAGGAACATGAAAGTCGAAGCTTCAAAAATAATTAAAAATTTGATGAATCAAAGGTGATATGTTATTATTGCAATAAATTTGGTCACTATGCCTATGATTGTAGGAAGAGGATATTTGATCAAGGAAACCAAAGAGCTAATATCACTACAGATAATACTAACTCCATGTTCCTATCTTTCCATACGATGCATGAACCTTTTGATAATTTTTGTCTATTAGACAGTGGTTGTACTAAACACATGACAGAAAACAAGAATTTGGTTGAAAAATTGGATCAATTTGTGAATATAGAAGTAAATTTGGGGACTAAAAAGACAGTGGATGTAGATGGAAAAGGAGTGGTCAACATTATGACCAAGCAAGGGGAGCAAAGAAAATTTCACAGGTATATTATTTACATGGCCTTAAACATAATTTCATAAGTTTTGTTCAATTGACGCATAAGGGATACATAGTTATATTTCAAGGACAAGATTATGTTATATATGACAAGCCCCCAAGAAAGAAATTGATAGAAAAGGTGAAGATGATGAGGAACAAAATATTTCCTCTAGTTATGAATTACAGTGATAAGGTCAGTTATTTACAGTTGCATGTTCTAATGATTATTGGTTATGGCACTTTCGGTTTGGACACTTGCACTTTTTTGGTTTAAGATTGTTGCATCAAAAATAGATGGTTAGAGGGTTACCTCCCATCAAATAACCTGCTAGTACTTGTGAGTGTTGCATCTTGGAAAAGCAACACCGTGATATTTTTCCAAAGGGATTTGCATACATAGCAAAGAAACCTCTTGCTTTCTGCAGTGCATGTCAGTTTTTAGAAAATTAAATATTACAGAGCAATGAAACACATAAAATATGCGGAAAATACAAGCACACAAAGCACATAAAACCAGAGAGACACAGATATACGTGGTTCACCCAGTTTGGGCTACGTCCACCCCGAACAACCAGTCCTTCCTTTATATTATCCAACAAAATGAAGAGACAAAACCTACAGCAGATCCGCTATAATATCCTCTGTTCTCTCTCACAGTCTCCCTCTCTGTTTCTCGCTCCGAGAATACACTCATAATACACAGCCGCAATACAATACCCTCATATATACAAGGGGTTGCCTTCTAGGGAAAAAAACCCTAATCTAAACATAACTTCTCTTAGTCGGATCATTTGCCTAATGAACGGCCCAGATTGACTAGAAATTACTATACTTTTACAAGGCAATTTTACATCTGTTTTTAGCTTCGGGGGCGCTACCCCCGAAAACCCCCACCAGGGGGGGGCTCCGAAAAGCGCTGTCGCCCCCCTAGACCCCCCATGGCAGCGATTAATTACGGGCAACGTTGCCGCCCCTTTTAAGGTACAGGGGTCCAATGTTGTGATACAAAGTAAACAAGATAATCAAGCTCCACAACCAGCGGTGCATACATACTTCTGTGTACCTATGAGGACACAATCAATTGGTGGAAGTTGTTACTTCCTCACTTTCATTAATGATTATAGCAGAAAGACTTATGTTTACTTCTAGAAGCACAAGTCTGAAAATTTTGCAAAGTTCAAAGATTTCAAATCCTTAGAAAAGAACCAAAGTGATCAGAAGATCAAGGTGTTGTGGTCAGATCATGGTGGAGAATATGATTTGAAGGCATTCCATGATTACTGCAAACAACATGGAATCAAAATATAGTTTACAACTAGATACACACCACAGCAGGATGGTGTAGCATAGAGAAAGAACATGAAAATTATGAACATGGAAAGGAGAATGTTGAAAGGAAGAAACTTGTCTAATGAGTATTGGGAAGAAGTAGTTGCATGTGTTGATTATGTGATAAACAAATCTCATACAAATAGTGTGTGAACAGAGTACCAGAAGAAGAATGGCCAGATATGTATTGCAGCGTATCTCATCTCAAAGTGTTTGGATGTGTAGCTTATGTACATGTGCCTAAATATATAAGAGGTAAGTTGGATGATAAAATTGAAAAATCCATATTTGCTGGTTATACTGAGCAGTCAAAAGCTTACAAATTGTATAACCTTGTCACCAAGAAGACCATAATTAGTAGATATTTTTTTTTCGAAGAACAAGAGTCATGGAATGAGACTGTAGACAAAAAAATTGATGCAAAAGCACCATTAATGGAAGAGGATGTAGTAGAGGAGCAACAAAATCACAAGAGTAGACACCAACAAGGACTCCAAGATTTTCTGAGCAGCATGGATCTTCAAGCATATCAACAAAGCAGAATTCTCCCAGTATTCAATCAGGTGATGAATCAAGCAATGGTAAGAGAAATATGAAGTACGAAATTTCATATTTAAAGCGAAGACTTGTAGCAAAAGGATTCTCGCAACAACCAAGAATATAATTTGGAAAAATGTTTGCTTTGGTAGCGAGATTAGATACGCTAAGAGAATTTATGGCCACAATAGCTCGGAACAAGTGTAAAGTATATCATATGGATGTGAAATAAGCTTCTTGAATGTAATTCTAGAGAGAATAAATCTATATGCGACGCATCCTCCAAGTTATGACGGAAAGGTAAGAAAGATAAATTTTATGGGCGAAGAAAGTGCTCTATGGACTGAAGCAAACACACAGAGCTTGGTATAGAAAAATTTACGATTCACATTATCAAGAATGGATTTTGTAGAAGCAACATTGAACTTTACCTTATACACAAAGGTAAATGAGCATGGATGAATTTTGATTGTTTTCTTATATGTTGATGACATGATTTTTACAAGTGATCTTGAGTTAGATGAATTTAAAGTAGCCATGATGAAATAATTTGAGATGACAGATCTTGGTCTCATGAATTATTTTCTTGGAGTAGAAGTTGAGAAATATGAAAAAGGAATTTTTATTTTCCAAAATGAATATGCTACATATTTGTTGAAAATATTTAGGATGGATAATTGCAAACTTGCCCCTAAACCAGTTGCAACAGGTACAAAATTAAGTAAGGATGATGAAGGATCAGATATAAATCCAACTCTATTCAAAATATTAGTTGAAAGAATCATGTATCTCATAGTTACAAGATTAGATATTATGCAAGGAGTGATTTTGATTTCCAGATTTATAGAGACTCCAAAAGACACACATTGGAGAGAAGGAAAAATAATTCTTAGATACATAGCAGGAACTCTTGATTATGGCATAATGTATGCAAGAATAGAGAATAAAGATTTTATTGGGTAAATAGAAAGTGTTTTTGCAAGTAGTTTGGATGATAGGAATATTACTTATGGTTATGTGTTCCATCTTGGTTCAAGTGTGATTTCATGGGAATCTATGAAGCAACCTATTGTGACATTTTCACTAGCAGAAACAGAATATATAACAGCAACATCAACAACATGCCAAGCAATATGGTTAAGAAGATTATTTGATGGACTCAAGAAGAAACACCAATGATCAACAAAAATATATTGTGACAATGCTTCAATGATTTTACTATCCAAGAATAGTGTGTTTCATCAAAAGAGAAAATATATTGATACTAGATATCATTTATTATAGAAATTGTGAGCAATGGATAAGTTCACTTGAAGCCTTGTAAATCGATTGATCAATTGGATGATATATTGAATAAGCCATTAGAAAAATATGTGTTTTAGTTTCACAAAAGAAACTTGGGTATTGTAAGCCTAGTTGAGACATAGACCAACAAGCATGTTTGATTTTTCATGAGTCATGTCTTAGCTTAATGGTCGTAATCAAGGAGGAGTGCTAAAATATCTAATTACTCTCTGATGGAGAGTTATCTAAATTTAGAGATTCATTCAAGTTGATTCAATTTGAGTCAAGTTGAGTTAAGTCATATTTTGAGTAAAGTTGAATTTAGTGTGTGGCTGCATGTCAAGTTATTTTAGGCAAGTCGCTAGTCAAAAAATATTTACATACCCCTTACTAAGTTCATTGTAATCATCATTTTTTTCTATAATCAATAGAAGAGATGCAACTCGTGTGTGTTTTTTGTGTGAATTATTTGTTTTGTTTTGTGCCTTAACTCCTCTGCCTTTCCAACATGTAGTTGGTTCATTAAAAACATTGTGTGGAAGTTCATTTTGCGGAGGTACTTCGCACAATGACCTCGACACAATGAGTTGTATTGAATGCTCAAAATGGTGATGGGACTTGATTTCAATGAAAATAATATGTATTGTTGTCTATTATGGAAAATATATTCTCTTATAAAGGCTAATGATACCTAACCGAATAGAAAATTCAATAATATTCATAATTAATATAATATCAACACCACTTATTTCTGCTTTCTGATTGCAGCGCTGCGTGCCAAGTTCCAATTAAGAAAGTAGCTATTCCTAACTAGTCAGCAGTTCTTGTGAACTGCAAAATAAAACATTCGAAAATATAACTATATAAATTCATTGCTTCATGCTAGATACTAGTTAGATTATGTTGGAAATTAAATTTAAGCAGTAAAGAATTCCTCCTATTATAAAAAATATGTAATACATTTAAGAGAATTTTGTTATGCATATGCAATGATGCATTGCTCTCTAGCACACAATTGTTTTTGCTACATTAAACCTGGATTGTTATTCAATGAGATCAACTATAAATAAGGCACCAAAAATCAAATATAAGAGCATTTTGTTTCATTTACAAATATAAAATAACTAATTTTTTAAATAAATTTGTAATGTTCCTACTTAGCCTTAGCTAAGAGGAGACATTAAATTTTGATTTAATTTATGTTTTATGAAAAAATGAATAAAGGAGGACATGTAAAACTCCTAATAAATCAATGCCATGTGAAAAAAGACAAATCTAGGCTATGTAAATAATCACTTGCAGGTGTGAAAGAGCTTTGAGCCCAAGACTGGGTCCACCTTGACCAAATCAACTGCGCTGTCTAGGTTCATTGCATCACCAAGAGGGACTGTGCAGTTCTAGAAGGGAGCTTCTAATGTGAAAAGGACCAACTCATCCAAGTGGTTTAGGGTTTGCAAAGGCCATCTCATGTTATAAAAAGGAGGAGAAGACACATGAAGAGGTTGTTGATGAATTATATTTCTGAAGTATTTTTCTGCTTAGACAAATACCATTCTCTGTTGTTTAATGGAGGATTGTGATTGGAATTCCTGTTTAGGGATTTCATCTCTTCCCTTGAGGATCATTGGAGGAGTTCTTTGGTGAAGTTGGCCACTATCTAGTTTGAGACCAAGCTCTATCTTTCATGAGCAGCGGCCATTGAGGACTCGCATTTACTATCTTTTGTAGCAAGTGGAATTGTAGATCGGCTTTCTCTCTATTGGAGAGTGTTCTTAAGACTCCAAGGAGTTATCTAATCCATATTTGATGTCAGATCTATACTTTTTATTCCATGTACTCAGTCTCTTTCACCCTCTGCGCAGTTTCTACTTCATATTGCATTATTTTGTGAGAGGGCTTTATTATTTCAGTTTGCTATTAGTTTGGAGGAAGATCTATTGGTGTTAGGCTTGCATTCCCTTGGTGATCTGTGGATTGGGTTGCTGATCCATGTCTCTATAGATCTGATCTATTTTAGTAATAAATTTTTTCTTCAGAAATTTCTGGGTTTTCTGCAGCATAGTATATTGTAATTCAGATCTACAGCTTAATATGCAATATTTTGATGTAATTCCAATTGGATCTTGTTCTTAAAGACTTGTAGCTTCCAGATCCGTATTAGATCTGATGATTCATCCATATATCTGTCATAGATATGAAATTTAATGTACAGCAACTAAACCATCTGGAAAATAATGCTATCTATGTATTTCTACAGTTTATTCCTAGTTGCAGCTCTTATTTCTGAAGGGATCTTGCCCTAGTTATTCTTGTAATCAGTTGTAAAGCCAATAAGATCATATGTAATTCTGATTTACTGTTATATTACTGAAATATTAGACCTTTGGCTGACCTCCTCCAAGTTCCAGTCATATTTGCGCAATTCTAGAAGCTGGGGGTTTCATTTTGTAGCAGCTTCTCTCTTTGGCTGATTTCTAGCTAGTCTTGTTTCCGAGAGATCTGTTTAACATGTTTACACTCATTTTTTTCTACTGAAATTGCATGTACATGTCACATACAGATTTAATGAGGGGATCCCAGCCCTGATCTACATTTTCATTGCTCAAATTGCTTATACATCGTTTTCACTAAAGGCCTGGTTGAGATTCCTGAATTGGGATTATTCCAAGTTCTATAGGCAGAGTCTACAGTTGGCCAGGTAGCCTCTGGTTCTCACCCTATTTTTAGAGGTGACATAACCAATAAATTCCTCTTTATTCCATCTCTGACATAGAATCTTGAGAATCCCCAAAAAGTAATATTACAGTTGTATCGGAGCTCCACTCTTGGCATAGCCTATGCTAGCTCTGGAGCCTTAGTCATGCTGCATTCCAAAGATGAAGATCCTCTTTATAAGAGGGAGAGGAGATACCAGAATAGAAGTCATAGAAAGTATGAATATACTGCTGTTGACCTTGACAAGGGTCATGACAAGGAGAAAGGCCTTGAGTTGAATGACAAAGATAAGGAGGCAGAAAAGTTTGCAAAAACTCTATTGGAAACTATGCAAGATCTATCCAAGGAAATAAAGGAGATGAGGATAGATTGAATGAGAGAGTCCCTTGGAAGACTCCATCAAGGAGAGAGTTCAGAAATGTCTCAATTTGGGACTGGTCCACCAATGAGCTTGCCATAAGCTCCACAGATCTCACAACGCTCTACAATGCCAACCTTCCTGGATGTTGAGAATGAAGGGCTTCAAGAGTCAACCTCTTTGAAAGGTTATTTTGCAGAATATGGTTCACAAAGCCAAAGGTTCAAGGATAACTTGAGCTTTCAAGATTTCTGTTATCTAAAGGACCGGAGGAGACCATTGCAGCAGTATAGAGATGGAGGTTTCCTTCATGGGAGGCACCACACCATGGGCAGGTTCTTCTTGCCTAAATTTGATGGACCACCATCTTTTTTAGCTAAAGCATGGGTGGAAAAGTTGGACATTTACTTCCAGCTGAATAAGGTGCTTGAAGCAGAAGCCATTAAGATTGTTGCGCTGCATTTTGAGGGAGAAGCCCACAACTAGTGGTTTCATGGAATTTCTACATTGGGGCACAACAATATGTCCAATTATGCTGAGTTCACTAGGAGGCTAGTGGAAATATTTGATCGGAAGGATCCAGAGGCCCCTTTCATAAGCTTGGCAAAGCTTAAGCAGACAGGAGATGCTAAATCCTATATTTCTGAATTCTTGAGGCTGTCTGTTATGGTTCCTAATCTTTCAGTTGCAAGGAGAGTCTATATGTTCATAGATGGCTTGGAGGAACTGTTGCATGGGTTGGTCAAGTATACCAAACCCACCACACTGCATGATGCCATTGAAAGAACAAGAGATCTCCAAGATGCCTTTCCAAGAGAAAAGGAAACCCTTCCTAGCAAAGCCACTCACTCTTCTAAAGGGAAGGAAGGGAAAACTGCTCCACCCAAGGAGAGCTCATAGAAAAATCTTCTTGAAAATGATCTCCGGAGAGAGTTGAGAAAGAAGAAATTATGTTTTACTTGTCAAGAATCATGGGTGTCGGGGCATAGATGTGCTGCTGGGAGAGAACATTATATTGAAGTCTTCTCTGATTGTGAGGAGGAGGAAGGAAATGATGGACCTAGGGGAGGTCACAATGCTGGTGATGATGAGGAGGAGGACCCATCAACATCTAGGGAAGAAGAAGGGGCATTTTATCCAACTAGTGGGACTCTTGCTTCTTTGAGGGGAATGCCCAAATATTTGACTCTTAGAGTGCAGGGTTCAATTATGAACCAAAGAGTATATATTATTATTGAAAGTGGGGCAACCCAAAATTTTATTGATGCTCACTTTGTGCAGAGGAGATGGATCCCTACTGATTCTTTTGATGGTTTCTCTGTTTTGGTTCTGGGGGACAGAACTATGCAGTGCATGCAGTATGTTCCCTCACTTTCTGTGACTATGTGGACCTACACTTTGAGGGACCACTTCTTTGTGGTAGACATACCAGACACCAATATCATATTGGGTGTCCAGTGGTTGATTACTTTTGGAAAGGTAACCACTGATTGGAGGGCCTTGCAGATGGAGTGGGTCGATTTGAAGAGTGGGAAGCAACAAGTTATTCAAGGCATGCACACCTACCCTTCTCTTGATGTTTCTACCCACACAACAAAAATGGAATTGCACAGTGAGAGCAAGGATCTCATGGTTCCTTCTCTCATGTTCATGATATTGCTGCAAGGGAAATTTCTACATCATGGCAAGCCTCTTGGGATGCCATTAGATTCTATGGAGAAAGCTTCATCAAGTGCTAAAACAATGGAAGAAAGAGTCACTGCGCTGTGGGAGGAAGCAAAGGGGAGGATCAGCCTTCCTACACAAAATCTTGGCATGCATAATGCCAAGGGAGCAAGAAAAAACAAGGCAAGCACCCCCATAGATACATCTACAGCGTTGTCCTTGTTGAGAAGTGTAGATCCATATTGGAAGTCTCAGCTCCTTGTAGAGTACTCCAAAGATCTGCACACCGGGATGATTCTAGATGGCATAGAGCAAGGAGGAGGCTATATGGTCCATGAAGGGGTCATCTATCATCTTGGAAAATTATTCTTGTCTCAAGCCTCAAATCTTAAGCAAGAAATACTACAAAGGGCACACAAGGAGTTCCTTTTCAGTTACATGTAATCAGCAAGAATCTACTCCCTAGTCTTGAAGAGTTTTGATTGGGAGGGTATGGAGGAGGAGCTATATCAGCATTATGATTGGGAGGAAATAAATCAGCACTTACAAGAGTGCAATAGCTATGTGGAGATGGGGCAGCCAAAGGATCCTATGCAAGATATATTTCAGCCATCTCTTTCTTCTCTCAAAAGAGAAGAAAAGCCCATGCCTAACTCTATGAGTATGGGAGATTTGTATGGTAAGGAATCCGATCTTGTAGAGAAAGTTTATTTTTCTGATTTGGCACACTCTCTTACCATATGTATGCAGGCCATGGCTCCTACAAGGAGAAATATTACATGCAGATCTCATGGTAAAGATGGGGCCAATAAAAACTCCAAAGTTGGCCACTCCCTTGAGGTGCAAAGGGAGATTGTTTTTCATGATGGGTGCTTTCCAAAGGTACCTAATGAGAGTTTCACTTTTAGCCATGTCAAAATGGCTTATGTAGCAAATATGTGGTGGGAGTACCACCTATCACATTCAGATCTACTCAGAACAAGGAGTGTACTGCGCTAGTACCTTATGTGGGATTGTGACCCACCTCCTCATGTGTAAATTATAGTTTGCCTTTATGTGATTTTTCTACCATACATAGATGAGATATTGGTTTTGTTTATGGGTATGTATGGGCAAAGAGTCAGTAGTGTACATGTGCCACATGGGATGGAACTATATCCAGTACTTCATGATACATGTTTCATATGTGACATTGGTTCACCCATGCATATTTCTGTTGAGTTTTACACTCCTGAAGGGGCAGAATATGAACCTATCATTCTAGCATTGGAGGAGTAGTTTTTGATGTATTGCCTTGGTGAACACTTGCTTCATTATGAGAGGTTTATTCTTGATGGTGTCATCAATGGAGAAGGAGAAGAGACACATCTGTTACCCTACCAGTTGCTTGAGGACAAGCAACATTTTGAGGGGGAGGACTGTAATGTTCCTACTTAGCCTTAGCTAAGAGGAGACATTAAATTTTGATTTAATTTATGTTTTATGAAAAAATGAATAAAGGAGGACATGTAAAAATCCTAATAAATCAATTCCCATGTGAACAAAGACAAATCTGGGCTATGTAAATAATCACTTGTAGGTGTGAAAGAGGTTTGAGCCAAAGACTGGGTCCACCTTGACCAAATCAACTACGCTGTCTAGGTTCAATGCATCACCAAGAGGGACTACGCAGTTCTAGAAGGGAGATTCTAATGTGAAAAGGACCAAATCATCCAAGTGGTTTAGGGTTTTAAAAGGCCATCTCATGCTAAAAAAAGGAGGAGAAGACACATGAAGAGGCTGTTGATGAATTATATTTCTGAAGTATTTGTTTGCTTAGACAAATACCATTCTCTGTTGTTTAGTGGAGGATTGCGATTGGAATTCCTGTTTAGGGATTTCATATCTTCCCTTGAGGATCATTGGAGGAGTTCTTTGCTGAAGTTTTCCATTATCTGGTTTGAGACCAAGCTCTATATTTCATGAGTAGCACTGGCCCATTGAGGGTTTTGCAGCTGCTATCTTTTGTAGCAAGTGGCATTGTAGATCTTCTTAGATCTAGTTGTTTTTGAGAGGCTTTCTCTATTGGAGAGTGTTATTCAGCCTCCAAGGAGTTATCTGATCCATATTTTAAATCATATCTGTACTTTTTATTCCATGTACTCAGTCTCTTTCACCCTCTGCGCAGTTTCTGCTTCATATTGCATTATTTTGTGAGAGGGCTTTGTTATTTCAGTTTGCTATCAGTTTGGAGGAAGATCTCTTGGTGTTAGGCTTGCCTTCCCTTGGTGATCCATGGATTGGGTTGCTGATCCATGTCTCTATAGATATGATCTATTTCAGTAATAAAATTTATCTTCAGAAATTTCTGGGTTTTTTGCAGCGTAGTATATTGTAATTCAGATCTACAGCTTAATATGCAGTATTTTGATGTAATTCCAATTGGATCTTGTTCATAAATACTTGTAGCTTCTAGATCTGTATTAGATCTGATGATTCATCCATATATCTGTCCTAGATCTGAAATTTAATGTACAGCAGCTGAACCATCTGGAAAATAACGCTGTCTATGTATTTCTGCAGTTTATTCCTAGTTGCAGCTCTTATTTCTAAAGGGGTCTTGTCGTAGTTATTCTTGTAATATGTTGTAAATGCAATAAGATCATATGTAATTCTGATTTAATGTTATATTACTGAAATATCATACCTTTTTCTGACCTCCTATGAGTTCCAGTCAGATCTGCGCAATTCTAGTCGCTGGGGGTTTCATTTGGTAGCAGCTTCTCTCTTTGGTTGATTTCTAGCTAGTCTTGTTTCCAGGAGATATGTTTAAAATGTTTACACTCATTTTTTTCTGCTGAAATTGCATGTACATGTCACATACAGCTTGAATGAGGGGATCCTAGCCTTGATCTATGTTTTCATTGCTCAGATTTTCCTATACATCAATTTCACTGAAGGCCTTGTTGAGATTCCTGAATTGGGATTATTCCAAGTTCTATGGGCAGAGTCTACAGTTGGCTAGGTAGCCTCTGGTTCTCACCCTCTTTTCAGAGGTGACATAACCAGTAAATTCCTTTGTAGTCCATCTCTGACATAGAATATTGAAAATCCCCAAAAATGAATATTACAAAATGTAATAATTTTGTGGCAAATCCAATCCTCTTAACATAGATTTAACATATTATGAACATCGATTCCTATAATCTAGTTGTGTAAGGAAAATTGATAAAGAAGTTTGTAACAAATTTGTAGATCTTAATACCCATATAAACTATGAACATAAATATATGATTGTGAATGGATGAGGAACTTGAACTAGATTTTATCTTGGGTGGCATAACAAAAAACACCAAAACTCTCCATCATATGTCGTAATTTTCTTATATCTTTTCCTTGAAAATTCCACAAATCCTCCTGGCTCATACTCATTTCAAGCTTCTTTCTTGCAACCACAAAGTTCACGAGAGAATATAAAATTTATAAAATGCTACATAGAAATCACATTTTGGTAATGTAATTAAGATTGAGATAATTTATTGTGATTGGTGTGCCCATGGGAGGAAATGTATAGATAAAGCAATGAAAAGAGAAATGTGTATGTCGAATAATAATTATTAATGAAGCATTATTAATGATGGCTTAATCATCACTCTATGCTTCATATTCTCGCCACATGCAACATGTTGTTGCTATTTGTGTGTTTATATAGTCAATGAAGGCACATGATTTGTGTGTGCTTTGAGTATAGAAGGTGACACAACAATGCACAACAACATTGGAGAAATTGTGTGTGCTTTGAGTACAAAAGGCCCCATTTTTCTTGTTTTTATTTCTATTATAACTTGCAAATTAACTTTAATTATTTGAAAACGAGTTGAGTGCCCAACCATACACCGCTTTTGACAGCAACATATCACAAAATTTTGTGTGCAGAGGTAGAAACACCTCCACACTCCTCCCATGGGCTTCAACACTCTATACACACAACTATTATATTAAACTAGAAATTGCACCAAGAGGTGCAAAGGAACGTCGATAGGAGGAGTGAGGGGAATTTGGAAGGAAACTATATCTTTGTGCTTCATGTTAGGCTACATCAACGATTTCACCTTATGGGGTGCATAGTGCCACTCTGAAGGGAAATAAATTTCTAACCTCTAGACCCATGAACCACTTCAGGCCTTGAAATCAAAGGGGGTCGTGTCTAGGGAGATGTTTTATTATCTGGAAGGTGAGCGAGCGATGGTTATAGTGATGTGGTTTGGATGGTGCAAGTGTTTGACTTGCATTTTAGTGCTTACCATCTAGAGTGATTAGAGGGCCTGAAAATTTTGTTAGCTTGAAGATGTGGCACATAGATAAACAATATTGATGTACAAGAAAAAACACAGGAGGACTTACATAGGGGTTTTTTATTCTCGCTTTTGTGCATCATTGTGAAATGTGTTTTATGAAATAATTTTAAGTGATGCAACCATGAATTTGTACTTATATATTTTTATTTTCATTAGTGGAACTATGAAAAATATTATAAAATTATTCTTCGTCAATGGTCCATCATCGTAATAGACAAGCATTCCACAGAATACATTCCTATGAGCTAGTCAATACATACATTATCATACACACACATTGTTACACAACATTTTTTCACTATCCCTGTACTCCCCATTCCTGATCCTGGAGACCCCTAAAAATGACCCCTGTTTTCATTTTCCATCATGAAAATGTGCCATTATATCCCTTCCAACATAATGAGTAAAATATCTATTAACCATTCCTAAAGAAGCTCCTTAAAACAATAGTTATCTGGAGCGACATGCCCTCTATGTGTCTTGCTCACACCGATGGCTCCTTTTTGGTCTAGGGAAGCGCCGATTGGCCCTAGAATGAGGATCATACCCATGCTAATCCTCTTCTAGAAAGTTTTTTAAAAATGGAAGTGAAGCTTCAAGATCTAGAAGCTTTGTGGCAAAGATTTGGTTGTTTTTTCCAAAGGATAGAGCCGAGCTTCTCCCTTTGGGATCTTTGTTCCTACAAAAGTGGAACCACCCAAAGGGATAGCCCATTTCCCCACCTTAAGTGGATCCATGTTCCCTCTTCCCTTGCTATAAAATGGAAATTCTCCCATAGCTCTGCTAGTTAGAACAGAGATAGAAGAACAATAGAGAGACATTTGTTGCTATAGGTATCAGGCGAGAGTTGAGACCTTTTTCCCTTCATAACAAGTTTAAATAAGTGCTTTGGAGATGTGCCTAGATATGGACCCATCAAAAGAGAGCTGTGACATCAAGACACATGTTGTAACTTCCCCTCTCTATTTTAACATAATACAATTGATTCATGTTTTCCATTCTCGTCTTTAATGTATGATTGGATTCTTAGTTCTCCTTGATCAACTAGGTAGGTTGTATACACAAGATATATGCTATTTTCTCATGTTTTTTATTGTTTGATCCCTTATGCAGGTAACCAAGCACTAATGACAGCAAGGATCTGTCTATGGAGTGTGAAGGATCAAAGGATTCAAGCGAGGAATAGCATCAGATCGAGGTAGGTGATATATTCACTATCTTCATGCATTTACAATCTAGGAAAGCACACTTCTAATTGTTCCATGTTGTTACTAAACCCATCCTAGGGCTAGAGGGATCATCTCTGTCCACAAAGAGGATTTTCCTGAATAGAAAATTGGCGACCATACTGACGACTGCTAGCCTTTAAGTCTCATGTTTTCGATTTTTGATTTCTTGTTTTGTCATCAATTTTCATCGAGTGTCCATATCCTTGTCTTTGTAGCTTATGTAGGTGCATACATACATTTATCTCTCTGTTGAAGTGATAAGCCTGGTATCAGTTTATAAAAGCCCTTTCATTTTTAAGTCTTCTCCTTGATCGGCACTAGTATTTCTCTGGCAGTCATGCCAATCGGCGCTTAATGCATATGCATAGTCACACTTTTACTCTTCTAGGGCGGGTTGCAACTTAATAGCCACACCGATTTCCATGTGTAAATTTTTTAGGGTTTCCTTCATTTGGCTAGCCAATGGGTCCTATCCTTATGAGTGTTATTTTTTGTTTGAATAACTTTTCTTCTTCTCTGTTCAACAACAATCTTGATTCATTTTTCACTTCTTTGGTTGTGTCTTTTGCAAATTTAGTGCATCCTTGTCACCCTAGGGTTTATAGGTGTCTTCGGGTCATCCGAACGGTTGCTTGCTTTGTTGATTTCCAGACTTCTTATTAAATCAAGTCTTGTCGTATCTTTCAAACTTTTTTTTTTATTGAGGTTTGTATTTCAGTCGATTCTTGCAAGTAGAATTTTCAAGTTTCAACCCTGAAGCATTTGAGTTTCCTTTCGCCATCAAGCATAGATCATAATTACTAGTTTTTCGACCGAAGATTTTTTTCTTTGAGTGATTGATCAGTGTGTAAATGAAGAGTGTATTTTTTGAGGAAGTTGGTTTATGTCTCTCTTTGATTTTCAAAATATTTTCCTCTTACATGAATTTTTTATATATTTCATTAGTACTCAAAGAATTGTTGATTGATTTGCATTCTACATTTTTCATTTTACTTATAAGAAAAATATAAAAAGTTTTTTCATTTCATTTCGCTTTAGAAAATGAAAATTTTCATTTCGATTCGCTTCTAAGTGCATTTAGTGAAAGGAGGAAATTGTAAAAATTTTGTTTCGCTTTAAGATACGGCAATTGAAGAGAAAAGTGAATGTCAGTATATGCATTTGTTTTTATTTATACGTTGATTGCATGAGTTTCCTTCTCCTTCATTAACGTAGTATTCATTGAAATGAATGATATATTCTCTCTTTTATTTGTATCTTAGGGGTTCAGGTGACATCGGTAGGACTTTAAAAACGAGACATAATTCAAGATAAACCTTAAAATTTATTCAATCAACCTAAGGAGCATTTGGAACCTAACAAATCACATTTATAGGTCTAGGCTAGAGACGTGTTCTGGTGTCGTTAAGCGTAGGAGTTGTCACTAACAGTCTGTGTTACAACCCGGGGGTGATATCCCATCCCATGTATGGAAGTATATTGATGTATGAAAGTATATTTTGGGATGCTCTCATCGAACGGTTACGCATCAGACAACACTACTACAGATTTGAACTCCTATGTATTGTCGCGTATATTTTGGGAGACACCATTAGGCTGCAAACTTACCATAGGTAACTAAGTTGACCTACTTGTAGACTTGATACACCGAACACAACATTCGAGGAGAAAGGTTGCTATACGTTAAGTCCTTGGTTGTTTCTCTTTCATTTTATCACCAAGGTGTATATTTTAGTTCATACCTGGTAATCCTTTTGCCTAGTTCACCCCTTTTGATTTGTTTTGTTTTTTTTTTTATTTTCTAAAAATTTATCATCCACAATAAGATATTACTCGTGATCATCATAGATTGAGATCAATGGAAATGGTTCCTAAGTTTATGAATCAAGGAATCGCCTCAGATGGAAATCCTGGTCCTTTTCCTTCTTTCAAAATTGTTGGTGCTTCATATATGGAAACATTGTCCCTCCAAGGATTAACCATTAGTCTGTCGGTTTGGTTATTTTTTACCCCTGTGGTTTCTAATTTACCAACTATTTCTCAATTGAGTTCTCCTCTGCCTGAACTGTGTCAACCCCATGTTGATCTTAAGGTTGACCCCCCGCCTTCTTTGCCCATTTCTTCACATTTTTCTCCCTCTTCGCCTGGTGAAAGTCTAGATTCTAGTACCCATGTGGCTAAGAGTAAGAATAAGAAGAAGTCAAAGAAGAAGAAGTAAAATAAGTAGGGGACAAACCAACAACTATTGCTACCCATGCCACTAATGTTGAGAGACCTTTCATTGCATCCCGTAAATTCAAATTACCTTGCAAGCTATGTGAGCCTAACCACCTTCTTCGTGACTTCCTTGTTATTCCTAAGGCTTTTGAAGTGTGGTTCGTTGGCCTAATTCATCCTTCATCATCAACCTCTAGACATCATGTCGATGATGAACCTTCATCTAGAGATAATAAGACTCGTAAGAGACAGGTTAAAATCAAAATTCCATGTAGTTTGTGTGAAGGGAACCATCCCATTCACCTCTGTCCTTATATGGATGAAGCTTCTAAAGTGTTGGATACCTTTTCGACTTCTGAGTCGTGTCTTCTCGTTGGTTACCGGAATTTTTCTTCGAGTCCTCTGCTAGTTGATAAAGTAATTTTATCGGGATTAATCTCGGAACAATTCTTCTCTCTTCGAAATTCAGTCTCATGAGTTTGTTTCCGACCAATCATTGGTTGAGAAAAAGGTCCACCTGATTCTACCCACAGTTCATCAGGTCTTTTTCGTAGAGAGTGGACCTCTTTCCAGTAAATTTCTCTTTGTTTCCTTTGCTTCCCTAAAACTGGAGGGCGATCCTCCCGTTTCCATGTTACAGGAGGGTGATCCTCCGACTCCCCTCACCACAATTCAGGAGGATGGTCCTTCTGCTCTCGTAACACAAGGGGATAGTCATATTTTTCCTATGGCACCCCCTCCATGTAGATTGGTCGCTTCCTTTGATTGGAGTCGATTCACAGGATACCGTCTTACTTCTTACATGCCCTTTGAGATCAATAGACAAGCTTGCAATATGGTCATACTAAGCACGATTATAGATGAAGGTGCATCAGTTATTATTTTTTCCTCAACTACCTAGCGAGCTTATGGTTCTCCATAGCCTGTGCTTGTAACTCAAAATATGTTGGCTTTTAACAAAGGAACTAGTCAGCTGTTAGGGATGCTTCCAAAGTTACCTATTACTTTGGGAGGAATTGTTGTCTGTATAGATGTGATGGTTGTCCAAGGCCCCTTTGAATTTAACTTACTCTTGGGGCACGACTACACTTGTTTCATGGGAGCGCTTGTTTCTTCCCTCTTTCGTGTGATATGTTTTCCTCATGAAGGTCGGATCGTGACCATTGATCAGCTTTCATTCATTGATCCTGATGTGACATTTGGTTTACCATCGTCCTTTCCTTGCCCTTTCCTACCAGTAGTATCTTCCCCACCACAGGTTAATTATGTGGTCACTTGTTCATTTCCCTCATCCAGTGATAATGTCATCATGTACTGTCTACCGAGGGCATTAGATCACGATTTCTGAGACTTTGTTCTCCCATCGGATGAGAACCTCTTAGAAGCCATGAATTTTCATATGTATTGATCAAGAATCCACAAAATAGTTCATTTTCTTGTGTCAAGCTCCTTAAAAAATGAAACAAGCTCGTCAGAGCAGCATTCTTTTCTTGTGTCAAGCTCTTTAAAAAATAAAACAAGGTGTCATGAGGATAGTTCTTTTACTATGTCAACCTCGTTTAAAAATGAGTTAGTTCTTATGAGTATACTTCTTTTACTATGTCAACCTCGTTAAAAAATGAAACAATTTCCCTTTCAATTTGAGTGTTTGATCAGATCTCGTAAAATCCCAGTCGAGTCTTTCACTTGATCTCGTAATTGAACCTTCACTCCATCCACCTGTCAGTAACTAGCAGTCTACTCCGATGAATTTACTAAAGCTTGGGGGCATGTATCTCGGATTGGTTTGCTATGCTGAGGGCATGCCAACTTTTTCAAGCAGATTTTCCCATGTTTTCAATCTTGTATAAAAAATGAAACCTTTCTCATTTTCCCTATCGTGATTTGCTTTTTACCAGCCTGTTTTTCCAGATGAAACTTGTTTTTTTCTCATTCCATCGTCACCATATGCTCGGTCAATCATATGCCCTCACTTGATTGTTTTACACACTCCTGAGAAACCGCTACAATGAATGGTCTTGCTAGCTAGCCTCTTGACTTTTATCATATTTTAAGTAGTTCCACCATAATTGGAACCAGTTGTTATCCTTTATACCACTCCTTCCTCCAGGAGGATTCAAGTTTTAGCTCTTTTTTGACTCTTGAAAAATTAAAATATTGTCTAGTTCTTGTCCTTTTGAACTCATTAAAGTGCACAAAACGTCATTTACCTAATATAAATTTACTCCTTTTTCGGACTGGGATAAATTATTTACGAAACAGGAATACCTTAGTCAGTCGCAACTAAGAGGTTCTCTCAAACTTTTTTTTCTACCTTTTCAGGTATGAGGGACTATTTACGAAAAGGGAAATCTAGAGTTTTCTTTTCACCTTTTTTCAAACTCTCTAAACGTGAAAAGATGTTGATTTCCACCTTTGTCAGAATTGTTAAAATTTAACGACATTGGATCTGTCATCATGATGACACCGAGTTCCTCCTTCCTAGGGCTTGTAGAATGTACTAGGATGGATTTCTCCAAAGTAAAAACTATATAACAAGCATATGCTATCCCCTTCAAGATTGTATACAAAAATAATTGGGGTACTCTCCAAAAATGGTGGGGGGAAATGGAAAATATTAATCAGTTGTGTTGGCATTATGTCACTCTTGAACATGACACACCCTACGTTTCATTTTGGGTTGGGGATATCCTACATTCATCACTTTTCCTCCATGGGTTTGGGAAATCATTTTTTCCTCTCATGCCATTACCATTTTATTCAACATGACCTTTGATTCCATTTGAGTCAAATAATGCCAAAATTTGGAGTCGTGTCTCCAATATATTCAAGAGAAGTTTCTTCCGTGTCTCATTCATTTCTTGATTCTCTGATAACTTTCATTATTACCTTATTTCCTTCATCTCGTGTCGATGATGTGGGATGAATTATGGCCCTCCTTCAATGGATTTATTCCTATCGAATTCAGCTCATTATCCTAGAAGTTGATCTAGAGATCCCCTTTTAAGTGCCTTAGAGCTTACATGCCCTAATGGTAGGTTGTTCGCATCCGACAACAAGCTTACATCATTGGCCTTTGATTGAATGATCCCGCGGGTTTTCAACGTCAACTCTTTATTCGCATCTCGTGGATTGTACTGTTAGTACCCTCAGGGCCATTGTAATTATTGGTGATTTCTCTTGCGCGTGTTAACAATATACATCATTGACTGGTAATAAGGTGATTTTCTTTCATTTTCGACTTCAAATCAGTTATTCACATTCCTGAATTTGTACTTTATCGGGTTGTGGAAGAGCGCAAGACCCCGGGTTTTGTCTAATAAGGCCTTGGTTGCGAAGAGATATATATTTTTCATGATTGTACACATGAATCTTCCATTTGGATGGTTGCGACCATTTGAGTTTGAGAAACACGTATACCTTAAGTCTATATTTGTGATCCTCTTTATTTGGATGGATGCGACCATACCTTAGATTCTCTTATTTTACGGATGGGCATTACAGGCCCTAAAGATGTCCTTTCCTTTCACCAAATTTCACTTCATTCCATTTGTCTATCAGTTGTAAGCTTAGGTCATTGGAATGATTCAAAATCACAGAATGCATAAATAATTGACTTATTATACTTTATGGTTTTGTCATAGTGGTCTCTTGATTAGACTTAGCTACGGAAGTCGACCGTGCAGCAGCTAATCACATGATGCAACCATCTTATGTTCTGCAGATTCAGTGTCATTTGAGGGAAATACTACACCTGAATTGGTCCGAACTCTCTACATCATTCTTAATATCTCGAAGAAATTAAGCAAAAATCTGAAAGTGGTTATGCACGTGGATAAAGCCAAAACTAAGAAGAAGAATTCTACAAGGATAAGGACTCTGCAAGTGTCTTAAGCAAAATACGAGTCCTCAACAGGAGTTCTAGTTCAATTTTGATTATAAAAGACACCTATGCCTATTTCTACTCAATGAAAGTTATGTGTTTGCTTATAAGAATAACTCGGTGAACCGAGAAACAGTTAGTTGATGTTTTGTTGTTAGTTCTTAAAAGACTGTGGATACTCTGTTTCTGAGCATTTTTTCCTTTAATGAAAGAAGTACAACTTTGATGCATGATCTGAAGCAATTTTAAGGAGTTAAGGATTCGTGTGCCAATCTGATGGTAGAGGGCCCCTACTGTCCGAAAGGCTTTGTGCATATTTTCTAGATAAGTGACCTTTAACTCTGTTTTGTTCTTAACTTAGGCAATTTTCTGAGTTTATCCTCTTGCATCATGCTTATGTCATTTACTTATATCGAATATTACAGTCAATCTTGTTCTCATGAGTTGTTCCAATATATCACTAATGCGTGAATGAGATATAGTTTTAGTACTCTTGAGTTAATTGCACTTTAGTTCAGTTTTGTTCATCGTATTTCAATTTTATTAGTTAGTTGCATTCTAGTCCTGTTAATTAAACTTAAAAGACCCTCATTATTTTATAATTTGTTCTTGTTCTTAACTTCTTCTAACACATCATTATCATATAAACAAGAATTAGTTATATCATTTTGAGTTCTTGATTGTTCTGCAATTTCTCATAATTTTACAAACAACCTCTTTCCAAAGTTATTCCAAGAGATCTCTAATCCTTGAATGAGGCCTAATAGTAACATTTTGAGTTGCAGAATGAGTTAATTCTAGTGTCATAATTTATTTTAGCATAGGATTCCTTACTATGTTGCAGATAATATTTTCTCAAAATGTTCCAACAAATTTCTAACAATGGATGAGATTTTCTCTGTGATATTTTAAGTTGTTGTTTACTAAAGAGAACCTCATTACATCAAACTTATCCTTTTCTCAAGTTGTTCCAACATACCTCTAATGAAATGAATTGGACTGAGTTTAATGTTATGAGTTACTTTTCTTATCAGCTTTACAATCTGTGGATTAGCATTTTCTGTTCTTAGGTGCCATACATAGTTTAGAGTAGATTTTGTTATGTTTTAGTGTGATCAGTAACTTCTCTTTGCCAACAATTTAGTTCTTTTCCTCTTAACATAAAAACACAAAACCAAAAACACTAGAAAAACACTAAGCACAACGAAGTAGGAAGAAGATACCTAGGCACATATAGTGCATTTCACTTCAACAGTTTACTAGCCCTAGTTGACAATTTATGACATCAATTTAGGAACACTAAGTTGAGTAGACATTTTGGTGCCGCTGTCGGGGAAGTGTAACTAGGTAGCCTTGTTTCTTACCTCCCAAAAACAATGATATGCGTAGAGAAAGAGACTCAAGGGGTAGATTCATAAGAAGCAGAAGCTTGATTCCTAGAACACCACTTGTTCCACCAAGACCAAGAGGCAACACACCTCCAACTCAAACCCACATCCCATATTTTACTGATCATAGACTTCCAGAAGACTTAAGATCAGATATTCCATCAGAAAGACCTTCCACTTCATCCACTGAACCTGTCTTAGAAGAAGATTCAAGGACCCCTGCTAGAGACATAAACTTTTCCACTTCCACAGGAGAATCAACCATGGCAGAAGAAGGGGGAGGAGGAGTCTTTAATGGAGAACATACACTATTTGGAGGAGGTAGAGGTAGAGGAAGAGGAGAAGGAGGTAGAGGTGCAGAAGGAGAAGGAGGCAGAGGAAGAGGTAGAAGGGAAATGGGAAGCTCTTTTGGGTTTCCTATAGTAGATGAAGAAACCAATGCAACTATGAAAAATATTTCACCCTCTGTCCTTCCAAACTTTTATGGACTCAAAAGTGAAGATCCTGAAACCTTCCTATTTGAATTTGAAGTCCTATGTAGAACCTATGATTACTTACAAGATGCCCAAAAAATTAAACTATTCCCTTCAACATTGAAAGGAGCAGCATTAAAATGGTTTATGAGTTTGATCAACAGTTCTATTAGGACATGGGAAGACATGAAACATGAATTTATAGAGAGGTATTTGGATTACTGTATGCCAGTCAACCATAAGGAGGAAGTGTTTAAAATGTTACAAAAAGAGGATGAAAATTTGGAAGATTTGTTGGAGAGGTTTAACTATAACATCAAAAGAGAAAAAATGGAAAACTTAGACCAAGATACTTTGAAAGCTCTCTTGTTGAAGACAATTAGGGATGAATGGCTAGATATCCTTAATATGATGGGAAAAGGGGATATATCTCAGCTCACATTACCTGAAATAGTTGAATTATGTATCAACCTTTCAAGAGGGAAATCTAAAACTTTAAAAGGACCAAGAGACCTTGCTCTTGCAAGGGCAAGTAAGTCTGCTTCTGGGACAGTAAGTAGGGAAGAAATAGGACATATGCTTGATGAATTCAAATCTGACATTTTAGGGAGTCTTAGTGAACAAATAGACACCCTTAAATTACAAAACAAGAAAAAAGCTGAATCTGATGCCTTAGCAATCTTTTGTCCCAAATGTAGAAAGAAGCATGCCTTGAGAGAGTGCCCTTTGGATGCAAAAATAGTAGAGACTTGTGTAATTTGTTCAAAAAAACATGAGACCAAGAGTTGTCCTTCACTTCCTAGTCTTAAAGCTGTCTTTCAAGAAGAAACCCCTACAAATTCCACAGAATCTCTCAATTTTGTCTCTAGGAGGCCTTGGCAAGGACCTCAAACACAAGGATTCCATGATCAACTATATAATCAACCCCCACCAAATTGGAATTCTTGGTAGCAACCTTGGCCCCAATTTCAAAATCAATCTCAAACTTGGGCACAAGGAGCACAAAATCCCTATGGAAGATACTCTCAGTACTATCAATATCCACCATCTTATCCACCATATCCAAATTTCCCTCCTCAACAAAATCCTCAACAAAATCATCAAAATCCACAACATCAAAATTCACCACTTCCATTACCATTTCCTCAGAAAGAAAATCAGTTACCTGCCCAACCCATACCAAACCCCAACAATAAAAATCCTCAGAACACATACATGATAGAAGGCCAACAATTCCCAACCTATTTGATTACTCCTTTAGACCTTAATGATGTTCAACTTAGGTCTGGAAGAATACTTGAAAAGAAGAAACCTTCTGTAATCATACAAGAGCAAAACAACTCTGAGGAAGAATTCCCTACGGGTAAAAAAAAGTCTTGAAGAGAACACATCTTTTCAAGCCCCAAACATTGAAAAATCAAAACAAAAAGAACCAATAATTTCAACTCCTATATTAGAGTAGCCATCAACATCCACCTCTACACCTCCCTTTCCAGAAAGATTACAAATTGATAGGGGTGTAGAAAAACAAATTACGGTGCCTAATTATGATTTCCTAGATGAGCTAAGGAATGTTTGTATTAAGATCCCATTAATGCTTCTATATCAGAAATTTAATCTTAACATAAACTTAATAAAGAGTTGACATGAAAAAACGGAAAAAAAGAATAAAAAGAGACAAAAGAAAAATTAACAATAGGAAAAATAGCAGACATTATGATGGGTAAGATTGCTATTCCAAAGTATCTGAGGCCAATCAGTTCATAAATACACTCAGTAGATGAGATCCAAAACACTTATTAGGTTTAGGGGCGGCTTGATCAATATCCTTAGTGGGTAAATGTGAACATTCAAAACTTCTAATCTTCTTTTTACACCCACATTATTACAATTAGTAGACAGATCTGTGATCAAACCTGATGGGGTAATAGAAGACATTCTAGTGTCCCTAGATTCTTGGGAGTATCATGTGGATTTTATGATCCTAACTCCTAAAAATAATCTAGGAGGGCATCCTATTATATTAGGAAGACCTTGGTTAGCTACAGCTGATACTTTCATTAGCTGTAGATCCGGTGATATGTACATCTCTGATGGTAGTTCAACCAAGAAATTTATCTTGTATCCTCCAGCAAAAACAATTACAGAGTCATATGATACTCAATGGATTGAGGATGAGGAAGACATACAACCTCTCTTCACAATTTCAGAAATTAGTGAAGACAGCCAGATTCTAAATACCTTAGAAAATTTTGAATCCTCTTCGGAATACAAACATGAACAATTTCAAGAAGAATCCAACATTGAGTTTTTATCATCAAGACAGATGTCTCTTTATTCCATGGATAAATTTGGCAGCTCTGTAATTGAGATATTTCCAGGTAAAACTTTAAACATAAACAAGAACCTAGAGAAATATCAACAAGAAAAGCTAGTCAAGATATTAGAACATTCTTACATGTAGCAGGAGGTACCATTGATAGAAGGATAAGCCTAGGCTTTTCTTCATACATAGAGGAAAATTGTAAACAAATGGAACCTCAAAAGTGGATGAATCTGCAAACCTTAGGGAGATTTTTGAAAATTGCGAGAAATTGTTCGTATGTCAACTTTATCTATCTCATTTGAGATGGTTCAGTGGTTTACTCCTTTGGTAATTTGACTTTTAAAGAAAAATGGTAAATGGAGGGTATGTATTGACTACGGGATTTAAACAAAGCCCACTCTTAAAAGTCATACTACACCATAGGTAGTTATTATGAATTACGTGTTTGGCAAAAGTACTTCTCATTTTTAGATGGGGTTTAGTGGTTATAATCAGCAAGTAGCACTTGAAGATCAAGACAAAACCACATTTACCTGTCCTTGGGGTACCTATGCTTACCGAGTATTTCCATTTGGATTATGCAATGCACCTGCAACATTTCAAAGGGCAGTACTAGGAATCTTTTCAGATCTAATACATGATTGTGTAGGGTATATATGGATTATTTCATAGTTTATGGAAACACATTTGAAGAAGCCTTAGCAAACTTGGAAATTTTTTTAAAGAGATGTAAAGAAGAAAATATTTCACTAAGTCATTAGAAGTGTTTTATGATGTTTTCTGAAGGAATTGTTTTAGGACATCACATTTCAGGGGATGGGATTAGAGTTGATGAGTCAAAAGTTGAAGTCATCTCTAACTTATCTATTCCAAGTTGTCAAAAAGATGTTAGGAGTTTTCTAGGATTTACAGGATATTATTGAAGGTTTATAGAAAACTTCACCAAGATAGCATCTCCACTTTTCAAATTACTTACCAAGGACTGTGAATTCAAGTGGAATCCTGATTGCCAGTTAGCCTTTGAGACCCTGAAAACAAAAATCTCTGAAGCACCTATTTTAATGGGACCTAACTGGAAGTTACCTTTTCATATTTCAACAGATGCCTCAGATACAGCTTTAAGAGCAGTATTGGGACAAAAAGACCCGATTCCTTATGCCATCTACTATACAAGTAAAAATTTGACTCCTTCAGAGTTAAATTATACTATAACTGAAAAATAGTTCTTAGCTGTTGTTCATGCCATAAATAAATTCAGACACTATATAACAGGCTATGAAACTTTTGTTCACACAGATCACTTTGCAATTAAATATCTAATGAACAAATCAATTACTAATGGCAGAGTCATAAGATGGTTATTGCTTTTACAAGAATTCAACATCACCATTCTAGATAGGCCTGGGAAACAAAATACAGTAGTTGATTTCCTATCTAGACTCCAAAACATTAAAGACAACACCCCAGTTGAAGATCAATTCCCTGATGAATATCTTTTTTCAATTTCTACTCAGACTCCTTGGTTTGCTGACATTGCTAATTATTTAGTTTCAGGGAAATTTCCTTCAATAATGAATGTAAGAGATAAAATAAAAGTCATTTATGACAGTGCAAAATATTCATGGGTTGCTAATGAGTTGTACAGGACAGGTCCAGATTTTATCATTAGGAGATGTGTTTGGGAAGATGTGATGCCTGAGATTCTCAAAGCATGTCATGATGAACCTTGTGGCAGACACTTTGCTGATAAGAGGACAACCTATAAGATCCTTCATTTAGGATATTATTGGCCATCCCTTTTCAAAGATGCTAAAGAGTATGTCAAAAGGTGTGACAGTTGCCAAAGGGTAGGGAAACCTTCTCCTTCAGGTGAGATGCCATTGTAGCCTCAGGTACATATTGAACCTTTTGAAAAATGGGCTTTAGATTTTGTAGGACCTATTAGTCCTCCATCAAGAAAAAAGAAATATATATTAGTTTGCACTGATTATGTTACCAAATGGGTAGAGGCCAAGCCATTACTTTCTGCTACTGAAGCATTTGTAGTTAATTTTCTTTTTGAGGATATTTTTACTCGTTTTGGTGTCCCAAGAGAAATTGTTACAGATCAAGGAGCTCAATTCACACCAAATTTAGTGGAACAAATGGTGGAGAGGTACAAAATTAGACACATAAAATCTACTCCCTATCATCCACAAGAAAATGGCCAAGTGGAATCTACTAATAAAGTCATTGAAGTGATCCTAACAAAGACTGTTCATTTACATATAAGAGATTGGGCAGACAGGCTTCCTGAAGCCTTGTGGGCCTATAGAAATACATGGAGAAGCACAACAGGTCATACTCCTTATGAAATTGATTATGGAAAACAAGTCTTCTTTCCCATAGAGTTCCAGATTCAAACTTTTAAAATGGTAGTCGAGCTAGGACTTAATCTAACAGAAGCACAAAAGCATAGATTGGAGCAGATTAATGAATTGGATGAGATCAAACAAGATGCAGTCCAGAGAACAAATATAGTCCAACAGAAAAGGTCTAGATGCCATGATAAGTACATTAAGGAAAGGAAATTCAAAGAAGGTGACTGGGCCCTCTTGTTTGATTCAAATTTCAAAGATTTTCAAGGGAGATTCCAAACACATTGGCTTGGGCCATATGAAATTGTGAAATTTTTTGACAACGGAGCAATAAAAATCAGGACAATAGATGAATATGAGGTTAGTTTTCTTGTAAATGGTCATAGATTGAAACTGTATCATAAGCCACTTTCAAGAGAAGAATTTGTCAAGATATTCCAGGAGAACAGTGATGTGAAGTTAATGAAGAAGAATCCTTCTTCTTCATCAACTTAATTGTATTTTCGGAAATCAGATGCATGAAAAAAATAATAATAATAAAGTATAGACATGAAAACTAATCATTGATTAGCATGTTTATACAGAAAATATAAAGTGAAAATCAGAATCCTTCTGACAATTTAGCTTTTCAAAATTGTTCTTTTCTTGCAAGCAACTATCATAAAATCATAAGTGCAGGCCCACTTTACATATCACATTCCACTTATGATCCATTTCACTCCATCATATCTCACTTCATTCATATTTCATTCACTCCATTCATCCATACTTCATTCACTCCATTTCATGATCCATCTCATTTTCATTTCAGATTTTCAAAATTGATCTTTTTCTGCAATTGAATATTACAAATCATAAGTTGCAGACCACTTTTCATATTTCATTCCACTCCACCTTTATGATCCATTTCATTCCATCATATTTCACTTCATTCATGCTACATTCCACTATATTTCATGATCCATTTTATTTCATCTCATACTTCATTCCATCCATATTTCAAATCATTTCATTCCATGTCTCAAAGCTTTTACAGGTACATTCTGCAGCCACACATTCTGCAGCCAGATATTCTGCAGCCAACTATCCAGCAACCACTTGTTCAACAGCAAATTGGTCCTGCACACCTACTTCAACAAGCAAAATCAAAAGAATTATGAAGACTGAAAGATCAATAATTTCCAAAGGAAAGACAAAGCATATTAAAATAGCAAAAATCAAAAGAAGGGCTAAGGTAAAATTGTGTAAAATTATTATGATAGCAGATTATGAAAGATATAGTATGGTTAAGTCATATGTATGTTTCATAAAGTTATTTTGATTATTCGTATTGATCAAGATTATCATAAAATCCTTGAACAAATCCCTTCCATTCTACCCATATCAAATCATCATTTATTAAAAGTTAACAGTTAGTACTTGAAGTGACCTATTAGGTCACGTCACTAACCTGAAATATTCATTGATGATTTTGAAATCCTCATGGAATTTCTCTGCGGTCTTTTACTCCATAACAACTCTCAAACTCATTTATTCGTGTGATTTACCCTCACCTTATTTCACTCATCTCATATCCACTTCATGTCATTTTTCCGTAGCCAATTCCTGTCTGCAGAAACAGAGAAGTCATCTTTAGGGTGAAAACAACCCTCTACAGCCATTTTTACCTCGAATAGGAGAGTAGTAATAGAGCAGTAAATTGAAATTGAGGAAAAGAAGCCATGGGACTTATTGTAAGGTCCAAACCAGTCAGAACCAAATATCTAGAAGGTTACCCACAGATTAGAGAGATGTTACAGCAGGTTGGATGGCTACAGTTTTTGGAGAAGTTCAATGGATTTCATAAGGAGGTCACCAAGTCATTTTCCCGGTCATTCAACGGGTCAGAAATTGAAATAGGTGATGTCAAGTTCATTATCACATAATCCTTTATAGCAGAAGCAGAAGAGTTACCAAGGCAAGGTGAACGATGGTTCAAAAACAAAGAATTTCACAATGAAGCATGGAGGCAGATGTTAAAAACACCAGGTATGAATATTTCAGTTTTTAAGAAAGGCATTCCTAGTTCAGCATTGAAGAATAAATGGCGAAATATGTTGCTAATTCTGCAAAAGTTTATAACCTATGAGGGAAGGTTTGGCACCCTATATGTTTATCACATTCGACTTATGATGAATTTCCTAGATGAAGAGATAAATTTACCCTTTTTCTTACTCCATAGCCTAAAGAGGATGGCTTCTAATGTCCAGAAAAGGGTTCAGTTCTTAGAACCACCTTATATCATCATGGCCTAGTCAAAATTCTAATTGAGCATCATTTGAAAAAGATAAGAGACAGTTGGGATGAGTTCCTCTTGAGGAATCATTTTGAAGAACCTAAAGAAACTCTATCTGACGGAAAACTTGTAAGGAGAAGCAGGAGGGGAAAAGTTGCCAAATCTGTTGAGATTAAAACTGACAAATCCATACAAGAAGATAGTGAAGAGATTATCTTTGAAAAATTGGCCAAAATAAAGAAACAGCTCAAAAAGGAAAAGATAATAAGAAAGTATGCTAAGGAGAGAGGTGAGGGACCATCTAAATTGAGAATAAGTCATAGGCTTAGAGGCATATTGAAGAAAACAAGAGTTAAGAAAATAGGAATCATAGATATTGAAGATGAAGAGACACCAACTGACAGATCTCCTGAGTACCAGTACGAAGAAGATCTTGATAGAGGAACTCCGGAGGTAGACCTAGCCCAACAACAGATCTATAATTATGTTGAGTCATTAGAGCCTCAGAAAACAAAGAAAGAACTCCTATCCCACAAGAATCTTCAATTGAAGTGCTGAGAAGAGACAAATATGAATTGGAAGTACTCAATAGGCATATAAAAAATGAAAATGAAATTTTAAGGGAACAAGTCAAACTGAAAAGTGATATGAACACAACTCTCTCTCTGCAAATGGAAAAATTGTACAAGGCTAGTGAGAAGCTAAAGAAGAAAAACAAGAAATTGAGCAGGGCACTTATAAATCTAAGGTTCAAATTGGTCATAAGGAAGTCTAGGATACCATTGAACACCAAGAAAAGCAGAAAAAGGAAGCTAGATGTCCTAGCAAAAGTTTCAAAATATATGGATTGATTGCATGAGGACATGCAAAAGTTTTGCAGTGGGGGTATGTTGAGCCCTAATGATGTCCTTTCCTTTCACCAAAATTCACTTCATTCCATTTTTCCTTTATCAGTTATAGGCTTAAAAGATCAATAGGAATGATTAAAATCACTTTAAGAATGCATGCAATGACTGACTTATTATACTTTTGTGGTTTTGTTGTCATAGTGGTCCTTGATCAGACTTAGCTACAGAATGCAGCCATTCTGTAGCTAGTTGCATATTCTGCAGCCATCTTTATGTTCACACAGGTTACATGTGTCATTTGAGGGAAAGACGCATATGGTTAAATTCCAGAACTCTCCTACATCATTCCTTGTCCTCTATGAAGGCTGAGCAAAAATCTGAAAGTGGTTATGCACGTGGATAAAGCCAAAACTAAGAAGCAGGCTTCTACAAGGATAAGGACTTTTCAGGTGTCTTCAGCAAAATACGAGCCCTCAACAAGAGTTCTAGTTCAATTTTGATTATAAAAGACACCTATGCCTATTTATACTCAATGACAGTTATGTATTTTCTTATAAGAATAACTCAGTGAACCGAGAAACAGTTAGTCGATGTCTTTTTGTTAGTTCTTAAAACACTGTGATACTCTGTTTCTAAGCGTTTTTTCTTTAATGAAAGAAGTACAACTTTGATGCATGATCTGAAGCAATTTTAAGGAGTTAAGGATTCGTGTGCCAATCTGATGGTAGAGGGCCCCTACTGTCCGAAAGGATTTGTGCATATTTTCTAGATAAGTGACCTTTAACTCTGTTTTGTTCTTAACTTAGGCAGTTTTCTGAGTTTATCCTCTTGCATCATGCTTATGTCATTTACATACATCGAATATTACAGTCAATCTTGTTCTCATGAGTTGTTCCAATATATCAGTAATGCGTGAATGAGATATAGCTGTAGTACTCCCGAGTTAATTGCATTTTAGTTTGATTGTTCATTTCTATTTCATTTTATAGTTAGTGCATTCAGGTCTGTAATTAGACAAAGACCTCATTATTTGTCGTTGTTCTTGTTCTTGACTAACTAGAACTATCATTATCACTTCTCAGACAAGACTTGATTACACCTGCTATTTTGAGTTCTTGAAGTGATACCATTTCTGATAATTTTACAAAAACCTCTTTAAAGTTATTCCAAGAGATCTCTAATCCTTGAATGAAGACCTACAATATGTTTTGAGTTTAAGAACAGTTCATTCTAGTAATATTGAACATTTTAACACTAAGTTCTTTGGAGTGCGAGATAATATTTTCTCAAAATGTTCAACAAATTTCTAAATATGGATGAGATTTTCTCTGTGATATTTTAAGTTCTTGTTTAATAAAGAGAACCTCATTACATCAAACTTATCCTTTTCAGTTGTTCCAAAATACCTCTAATGAAATGAATTGGACTGAGTTTAATGTTATGAGTTACTTTTCTTAGCAGCTTTACAATTTGTGGATTATCACTTTCTGTTCTTAGGTGCCATTCATAGTTTAGAGTAGATTTTATTTTGTTTTAGTGTGATCAGTAACTTCTCTTTTCCAACAATTTAGCTCTTTTCCTCTTAACATAAAAACACAAAACCAAAAACACTAGAAAAAAACTAAGCACAACGAAGTAGGAAGAAGATACCTAGGCACATATAGTGCACTTCACTTCAACAGTTTACTAGCCCTCGTTGACAATTTATGACATCATTTAGGGCACTAAGTTAAGTAGGCAATTGCATTCATACCTCATGCCATGTGATTATTTCAGATATTTCAATTATGTATATATGTGCTTGTTTGCGCAGATTTTTCGACAACGACGTCTTGGTCATGGCACGTACTCGTAAAGAATTTCACCCCTCACTCTAGATTTCAACTTCACTGTACCAGAGACATCTATGCATGAAAAATTTTCAATCCCTTGTGCTCAGCTAAGTTCTAGTCTAGAAAGCAATAAAGTGACTTACTGTGGCATTTCCATCATGAAAATTTTCTCCATGTATTTAACCTTAATGAGTTCTTCCAGACAAACTCCTTAAAAACATGGTGTCTCCCAGAGGCATTGCCTTCTGCATGTCTCCTGTGTTCCTTTATGGGTGGGGGGTGTGAGTCCCAAGCATGGAATGAGAATGTCCCTGCATTGAGTCTCTTATGGAAAAATTTGAAAATGGAAACAAGCTTCCAGATCTAGAAAGCTTGTGTGTGTTTGATTTGTTCCTAAGATGAGGCCTTGGGTCCCCTTTTGGTTAAAATGAAGTATGAAAATGTTGTTGGGTATCTGACTTAATGTTTGCTAAAGTGTGCAAAATTCTCATATCTTATTTAACTTTAATAGTGTTTTATTTAACATTTATGAGTTTATGAGAGAACATTTAATTTTTGACTTTTATATTATTCTTTAATTTCTACAACAGAACAACTTATTTCCTTTTATTTAAATGTTTGGTGGCGGTTCTTATACGAATATACTACGGCTTTGGGTCAAACTTTTTTCTTAAAATGACATATAATATTTTGTAAAACAAAATAACCAAATGCTAATAAAAGTTTAAAAGTGCCTCAATTGGAAAATATAACTATAAATACATAATCAGAAGACATGACAATGCTAAAAATGCCTTTCCATATTCACTAAACAATGAAGAATTACCATAAACAATGGTTTCTTCAACAAGGACCTGATGGCTATTTGAACTCTCTTGAAGGTTTTTGGCCTCTGAAACTCTTCAAATAGTTCTGAAACCTCTTCCATTATGTTATAAAGGTTGAAAATAGCTAAAAATGGTTTTTGGATCACCTCAAACAATGAGGTACAACTCTAGATAACTTTATTTCCCTGATGGCCCTGGTGGCTCTTCAAGCTTCCCTGAAGCTAAAATGGTTGTAGAACACCTATGTTTCCTCTAGAACCTGTCCCAATGTCTCTGGAATGCTGAAAATAGTCAAAATTGGTTTTTGGTTCACCTCAAATGGTTAAGCATAACCCAAAACAGCTCCAACTCCCTCTTGGCCCTGATGGCTCTCATTGCTTCCTTGAAGAAAAAGGGGCTGAATATCAACTCTAATGGATCTAAAATCTATCTCAATGGCTCCAAAATTATGAAAAAAGGCAATATTGACCAAAATTTCGTCCAATTTGGTCCAATATTGGAGAAGTTATGGCCAAAACAACATTTTGCCCAATCTGCCCTAAACAAGCTCCACCAAATGTGGAGAAATTGCAGATAAAGTCGACAAATGTGGCGGACCCTCCTAAATTGGTGGAACCACGCCCTTAATTGGTGGAACCATAACTGTAATATTTATTGTTATGTGGGCGGTGGTCACATGGACCGCTGCCCAAACTGCCTGGAAAACCGCAGTTATCATATGGCCCACAATCTGCATTCAATGAACCGTGGTCACATGTAAATTTTTGTGGTGGCTAACTTAAACCGATAGGCATAAGCCTTTGGTTCACAAAATTTGGTCATGTGTAGAGGTCATATCAGAAGGGGGCTAGCCCTAAGGAGCTAGCCCTTTTATGCTCCGCCCAAAACAAATACAAAGTATAAGAGAAAGACGAATGCCATAAGAATTAAGAAACATGGTGTAGCCTGCCCGATCGGGTGTTTGGGTTGGTAGACCATCGACCTGGGGTTGAATCCTGCCGGCTGTAAAATATTTTTCCATATGAAAATTTTCACAAGCCTAGGGCCACGTAGCACCCGTTGATTGGCTGAAAATTCCAAATTCAAACCAACAGCAATTCCTACGTTGCCACTTGTCATTAAAGGATTGGCCCAGGTGGAGTATTCTAGGGAATATTTTGAGGAATAAAAAAGGAATATTCCTTATTTCAATTTTTCAAAATTTTAAAGTCAAACCTGGTCAACTCATTTTTTTGCAATTTACTAAAAACTTCAAACTTGCATAACTTTCACATACGATGTCGGATTTGAGTGTCATTCACGGCACCAGGTTTGTATCGACGAGGCCTATCTGGTCATTTAGGTTGCAAGTGATTTTGAACACTTTCAATTTTGAGTTTTTTCCATAGCTCGGACTTGAGCTCCTAATCACCTTTGGGCTCTTTTTTCCTACAAAAGAGGAAATAACCAAAGGGATAACCCATTTCCCCACCTTAATTGGATCCATGTTCCATCTTACCTTGCTATAAAATGGATATTCTCTCGTAGCTATGCTAGTTAGAATAGAGATAAAATAACGACAGAGAGATATTTTTTTCTATAGGTATCGAACGAGAGTTGAGACCTTTTTCTCTTCATATCAAGTTGAAACTAGTGCTTTGGAGACATCCCTGGATCCGGACCCGTCGAAGGAGAGCTGCGACATCAAGGCGCAAGTTGTAACTCCCCCTTTGTGTTTTAATATAATACAATTGATTCGTGCTTTCCATTATTGTATTTAATGTATGATTGGATTATTAGTTCTCCTTGATCAACTAGGTGGATTGTATATGCAAGATATATGTTATGCTTTCACATTTTCTATTTTTTGATCCCTTGTGCAGGTAACCAAGCGTCGACGACGGCGAGGATCTGACTATGGATTACGAAGGATCAAAGGATTCAAGCGAGGAATAACATTATATGTAGGTATGTTATCTATTCACGATATACATGCATTTACAATCTAGGAAAGTAGGCTTCTAATTGTTCCCTGTTGTTACTAGACCCTTCCTAGGGCTAGAGGGATCGTCTCTATCTACAGAGAGGATTTTCCTGCATAACACACATGATGGTGTTTCAAAATCTCCTTTTATAAATAATTCCAAGCCTTCATCTTTGGTCAAGGGTTCAATGTTCTTAGAGCACTTAATTGGCCCCACTCTTCCTATTACCTCTATTTTTCTACTGGAAATTAAGGTTTTTCTTGAACTATCGTTGTCAAATCTAACACCCACTTCATTTTCCAAATTTATTAGAATCAATGTGATATCATTATCTAAACTTTTTTTCTCATACTCTTTTGTGGAGGTATTTTTATTTATGTTGATTTTGAATAGTTTATTTCTCTTTTCTATATTTCATCTAAAGTTGTGTTGAAATAATCACCAAATCAATGTAAAGCCATTAACAACCCCTTCATTTGGGCTTCATAATTCCCTCCAAAAGTTTTTACAAGTTTTCCTTTGTTATCTTCAACATTTTTCATTGTCTTAACCTCATAATTTTACATTTATACCTTTTACTTCTTCATAGTTGTATGAAATAAAGTGGGAGAAGGGAAGGGAACATCGAAGAGGAAGAGGTTAAATTTTGATTATATGTAAATGTATTGAATGTAAAACTAACAATTCATTTAAAACAAGTGTTGCATGGAATCTTAGTGCCTCACTCAAATTACAAATTATGCTCTAGAAAAAATTACATGAAACATTATAACTTGCATTGGGAAATGCTAAATCAACATTGGTTAATAGGAAAATAACATTCTTGGCACACAATACTCTATGATTATCATATTCACCTGAGGGTTTGAAAGCAAAGACAACATGTTGGACTATATGAGATAGAAGAACTAATCTATTCAACAATTTTATAACTGTATATTGCATGATATTATTATTCTTGCCATCTATTCAACATTGATTTCTCTGTATACTACATGATATTAATATTTTGGAGAGAATTAATGTATTCAAATAAATGAGTCAATTAGAATAAAACTTTCATCTACTTACATTTACAACAATATGATCAATTCCTAATCCAAAAAAACTTTAAAGCCCTTCGTCCAGTAGCTATTGTGGTTACTAAATTCATAAACACATACATAATAATCTTTGAAATCACTAAAATGCCTACTCATATGATCGAATTCTATAAACTGTTGGGTTTGCGAGAGACAAGGAACCTAAAGAGTAGGGATTGAACACTATCCAAGTTTTTCACATTTTTCGTTTAGTTTCCTAAGAAAATTTATAATATACACTCTGTATTTCATTTTCTAACTTTGACGTAGAGCAATTTTGAGCATAGATCCTCGACCCTTGCGTGTATGTGATGCAGGTATATTCTCTTTTTGCAGCCATGGGTTTCGTTGTGGGTATTTGTGTATTTCAACTAGATCAAAACTTGATCACCAATACAGATGGTATGTTTCCGATGCGGATTTTGATAATATTCTTGAAAATTCAATGAATATTTTGAAATTGAATTGAATTTTCAGAATATTTAGTAATTTAATCTGACAGCAAAAATAAATTGTTTCACGTCACAACAAAAGGTTAATCGTTTTCGGTCACTCCTAAAATGTTCTTGAAATCCATTATCAAATAAAAATATTCCTAAAATAAAAATTAAATGAAATATAAAATTAAAAAATTACTATTTTTTAAATAAATTTAATTATCGTTATAGTCACTTAAAACCAATGCAGGATATTTAATTTTTATATAAGGGAGAGTGTGTATTTAAATAATTATAATTATTTTATGGTGTACATGCAAACTTGCGAAAACAAATCGTGCTGCAAGAATTGTGGAGAATTACGAGGAGGGTGAGAGGTATGCTGAGCATCGTCTTCCAGAGTTCGTCAGCCACAAAAGTTTCAAATTTCTGCCTTCGTTGGAGGCCATTTTCTTTAAAAAGGACAATTAATATCTTTTAGGTATATTATTAATTAATATTTATTTGTAATTATTGTGTGGGGCATGAAGTTATACCTATGAAGCCTTTTGCACACATCTTTAATAAACATTTTTCTTAAATAAAGTAAAATATTTTTATCATATAAATTAGATTTCTCAATGAAAGCTTTTCTGATCTTTATTGTTCGAAATGTTTTTTGAAATATCACATCATCCATTTTTTTGGTCAAGACGTTGGTTCATAGATTTATGTGAATTGAGTGGTTAATGCAAACTCAAATGTCTACATTAATATATGACTTTTTCTCCATTGTATCTTTTTTTTTGAGGTTTCATGGCATTTTATTGTTATGCATTTTAAATTATAAAATTTTGGTGTAAATAAAGAATGTATGTTGTATTTTTTTTTCATGAGATAGAGATTTTGTGACTATTTTTATTGTTATAAAAGATAAGAAATTTTAATTTAATAAATGTATCTTTACAACACGAATTCTTTGTAAGGGTAGGAAGAAATTTTCTCATGAAAGATATGTTTTGTAATAATAAGAACGAATCATTTCCTTTATGTATTTAAAAGAATATGTCTTAAAGTTTTGGTTTTAAATAATTAATATATATATATATATATATATATATATATATATATATATATATATATATATATATATAATTTCAATCTTTTTGCAAATGAGTTTTAAGAATATAATTTGAAATTTTAACTTTTTACAAAAAGGCATGCATTCTTAATTATTAGAACCACTCAATGTGTATTTAAAATAGGTGTAGTCTAGATACAATAGTTATTTTTGGTTGTAATCTAGCAATACAATTTTTAAACACATTATAATTTCTTGTATATTACAATACAATTTTTAACCACATTATAATTTCTTGTTCCTTGACACACTCAATTTTTGTAAATTAAAATGTCATCTCATCTATTAGTTAGATTACTTTAAAATATGACATAATCAATTTAGTATTTAATATTCCAGCATGTTGACACACTCAATTTTTGTAAATTAAAATATCATCTCATCTATTAGTTAGATTACTTTAAAATATGACATAATCAATTTAGTATTTAATATTCCAACATGTTGTTGACATTCGAGAATTTTTTAGTTACATATTATAAACTTAAGAAAAAAATACACAAAAAAATAAATTAAAGTTTATCGTATCAATTGTTATTTTCTTGTACATTTTTTTATATTTAAAAATCCTATCGGCCTCACTTTGCACCTCTTGGGGCAACTGCTAGTATATATTGTTATCACACTTCACATCAACCAACAACCTCAACTTTTGAAACTCAAACAATACCTCATTGTTCACAAATACTATAATTGGTAAACCATCAAAGAAATTAACAATTTGTTGAGGGTTCAGATAAAAGAGTAATTGTGGTAATATTTTCTTGGTTTTCTCTAAATTTTTCATTAAACAGGTATAATCTTCAAAAACAGATTTTATGTGAAAAAGTTGGAGAATAAAGATAACCATTTAATTTCTAATGACATATTATACTTCCAAAAGTAATTTCCTTTGTTGTAATAATATGGAACCTAAGAATTTCCATTCATGCCATAAAAGTATAATGAAATAATGTGGGATATTTTGTAGTGGCCATTTTTATGCAAAAATTTTATACTTTATAACTATAAATTTCTTCTAGCAAACACGTGCAAATAATCCAAAATGACTCGCTCTGACTTAACCTTGCTTCATAGTTGCAAGCTTAATGATGTCCACAAAATCAGTCTTCAGTGAAGCTCCTCCAATAAGAAATCCATCAAGATCAAGTTGTGCTTCCAATTCAACACAATTTTCGGCATTTAGAGAGCCACCATAAATAATCTGGGTTGATGTTGCTACTTCAGGACTAACATTTACCTTAAGTAAATTCCATATTTCATAGTGCACCTCCTGAACATGAGTTGGGGTTGCAAATTTTCCAGTTCTAATCGCCCAAACATGCTCATATGCTATAACGATGTTACTTCAGTCAACCGGCTTATCTGTTATTTCTTTGGTTTGTTCAGAAACTACATTCAATGCATCTCCAGCTTCACATCGTTCAAGAGTCTCTCCAACAGAATCTATTACCTTCAAACCTTGAGAAAGTGCATTAGCCACTTTATCTGCAACAAACTCATTATCTTATTTTAGTATAAGCCCTCTCTTTGAATGACCGAGTATGACCCATGGAATGTCCAAATTAATTAGCATCTCTATGCTCATATCTCCAATGAAATCACCTTATTTCATTACCCAACAATTCTATGTAGCAACTGTGAAATCAGAGCATAGAAAGGCCTTCACTGATGAAAAAAACACGGCGAGGAGCTCTGTAGCCTCCACGACATCTTCGGATGGCCGCCACTTTCAATGAGATTACTAACAAGTTTTAGCCTACTCCAAAGTACCATTTCATTTCTGGTTTCCTCTGTCGAAATACTTACAACCCGAAGTGACTCGTGAATCGAAACCTATCCCAAAAATACACATAAGGGTACCTAAAATATTGGTGAGATAATATTTTCATGGATTGTGTTGATCATAATCAGCTCCCTATTTAAATTTCATGGGAAATCTACAGTTAAACACCCCGGATCCTTCCTCTCTACCTCATGAATTCATTTTAACACCTATCGTTACTTACCTTTGCCTCCAAATTGAATATATTGCACAAGTCTGGAAGCCCGCATTCGAAATTATTTAAGGTTTATCCCTATCGGCCCTGGCCCCTCTGTTTTCTTACTCTGCGCGACCAAAAGCTGTAACCACGCGTCAGGCCGAAAGGCGCTTACCGAATGCATATCGGGCGCATTCTAGGCCGTCTGATCAAACCATAAATCAACGTACAGCATCTCCCCTGCCTTGTGGTCCCCGCCCGCGTCCACTGTTCAAAAACTACCCGGTATTCATCACACCGCCTTTCGGCGGTAGGCAGTAATTCTCGTTCGGCCAGCGATTCCACTCAGTGCTCGCCACGCGTCCCAGCGTACGGCCTCGAAACCGCTCTCCATCGCACATTATTTTTTGACCCAGGATGCACAGTGATATCGCTATCGACCGTCTGATCGGAAGGTTTCCATCTGACAATCGTCATCCCCCGAAGCTGCACAAACATTAACCCAAGCCAATAGCGCCCCTGGCCCACTGTCTATTGCCTTCGGTGCTCTTCCAACCGTCGATCTCCTCCTGAGATCGGACGGTCAGGATTTGATTATCTTTGTTTTTGACCGGTTCCCATAGTCAGCACTCCACGTCATCCATTTCCCGCTGTCCCGATATCGTGCCACCTGTCTCCCAGTTTTTCTCCACGTGCATTCTGCCACCCCAGATCTAAATTTTGTTCATTTCTTCGTTTATTACGTACTTTCACGATTATGTTCGCATTTTCCTCCACGACCACTCCACACTATTACACTGCATTTCTTACCATCGTCCCACATTTTTCCACTAGTCAACTGCTCAGAGACTGTCACACCATTACCCCTATTGTGCCTGCATCCCCGTGCATTAGTTTTCCTAACATGTTTGCGGATTTTACAGGGTGCGAATGGAGATAATTTGCCATTACTCATAGCCTCCATAACAGAAGCCAGGGACCGCGTCGAAGGACAATTTTTCAGAGGAAAAATTTACAGAGGAAAGCTTGGGAGGCTATTGCGACATGACTTCTATTAAAGAAGCAAGGGTTAAAATCTATCAAACCCTCCGGAGTTATTCAAAGCGCAGATTTTTGCAGATGAAGACATTAATGTTGCAGAAAAGAGTATCAGTGGAAGGTCCAGGAGTTCAGTGTCCAATATTGAAGATTTTCAATCTTAATCCAGGGTCTAGTCGGCAAAGGGTACGATGCACAAAAACAAATACCCTCCAGCTCCTCTTTCAGCCGAATTTTCCTTCAAGAAAGGACAGGATGTTTATGTGATATTACTTCTTTCTAGTGTTCCTGAAGACTTTTACACAAAAATTTACTTCGAAATGAGGAAGCATAGAAGTACATACGACGTATTCTAAGCCATCAAATAATAGCCTAATTATGAGCTCGGAAGCCCATATTTTCA
>JAXQQM020078028.1:0-140517 GCA_034641835.2 Pinus albicaulis
AATCCAGTATTTCATGATAGGTCCAAACATATCGACATCAGGTACCATCATATCAGAGATTGTGTTCAGCGGAGAATCATGATGCTTTCATAAGTTCCCACGGAGGATCAGGATGCCGACATCCTGACGAAGGCGCTCACCAGGAGCAAGTTCGAATTCCACAGAGGCAGGATAGGGGTTGCAGATAATCCATATCTTGCCGAGAGGGAGTGTTGAGAATGCAGCAAGATGATGGAGCTTAGTGAAATGAAGTCGCCTTCACTAAGTGGGCCCGCAGGCAAATTCTGGCGCAAAGTCTATTTTTAGACTATGTCTATTTTTAGACATACGGAGCATAATTTGGGAATTCTACTTGGAGATTCTCGATGGATGCGACATGTCGGTAAAAATAGATGAGACCCTAATTTTTAGGACCCAGGCTATTTTTAGACTGATCTCCTAAAAATATGGAAGTCAAATATTATTTACCCTTATTAATATTTTGACTATAAACAGCAGTTTACTCTCTTGGCGCACTTCAGTTTGAGTCATGGAGGTGGCTCATGCAACTGACACAAGGAATCACATGGTTCCTAGGGTTTGATGGCATTCCGTATGGTTGTATTTCAAATAGACTGGCAATAAGTTTGAGAGTTAACGATGATAGTAGAATGTTCATTTGTTTAAATGAATCCAGCTGAATTATGAGTTATCAATCTAATCAAGCAGATATAGTGAGTAACAACAGCTTAACGACTAAATATTAACTTCATTAACACCATAGAACACTTCAAATTTTTTACTCATTGTGCATGATCGTTCATAGACCAAGTATAGTAATAGTAAGAGTGCCATTGCTGAGATTGTTTTCATAGTGATTTGCATTTACATCATGGAGGAATTGTCTAGCGCATTTTTGCGCCAAATATAGATTCAATTTAACTTCTCATATTCGTTAAGGATTGCTAATAGAGGCAAGGCAATTGGCGGGGAGTTTTGAACCTCAGACTTGTTCAAAACTGAGTCAGATTGTGAGTAACTTCATGAGAGAGTACTGAGTACTTGTGAGGAGTATTGTACTTGTTTGGTTACGTGATTTCTCCATTATAATATACACAATAGCTGCGGGGTTTTCAGCTATAGGCTTTCCCCATACATACTGAGTTAATGTGTGATTGATTTGATGTGAGATTGCTTCTATTATTTCCGCATGTGACAATTAATTGTAGAAGAAGGTTATGTGTTATGCATGCAATTCAAAATTGATGTATGATCGGGTTAATCTTCAGTGAATAAGTGATTTATTCAGCTAATTTCTACAGTTGCTTCCAACATTGATGTTGCTGCTACCAATATTGTCCCCCCGATTGTTGCTGCCTCCCAAACTTCCTGAATATCTCTTAAGATATCTCCCTCTGCAACAATTTTCTTTTGCTCATCACCTGCAAACTTACTTCTAAAAAGAAATTTATCCTTTAATTCTCTACCTGCAGTAACATACTCATTTATTTCTCTTTGTATACTAGTAAGTAAAATCAAATTTGACAAACTGGTATCTGCTCCTGTTTCTTTCACAGCTTCAAGCATCTTTACTTCAGTGTCTGCAATTCCTTCCTCTTGTTCAAATGTTCTCAGCAAAAATTTTAGCCAATTCTTTTGCACTTGTTTCACATCATTAGTATGTTTCAATTCAGTTTCAGCATATCCCTCTTCTTCCTTGACAATCTTCAGTAATTGTCCTTCACCTCCTTCATTGATTTTGGTAATCAAATCAAGTTCTTCAAGCACTGTATCCTCATCCTCTATCAGAATAGAATTCTAATTCTCCATCACTGTAGCAGTTCCAAAAGTCTGTCTTCCAATCTTCTCTTGGCTATTCAGACAAACCAACTCCTCCTTGTCACCAATAGTAACAAGTTTCTGCATATGAGACATGACTGTCTCACCTTCTTTCTGCAATAGTTCTTCATCTTTCAAGACAACTCCAAGAGATGGATTGTCTTTTTCATCACCTGTAAACATAGTTAAACTGTCAATTTTAAAATCAAAAGATCCAATGGTCTCATTTGATGATCCAATCACCAAATTTTCTTTCTGCAGTTCCAAGTCTTTTTCAAGACTCAGAAAATATCCATTGTCTTTCTCCTTAGCTTTCATTGTGCCAATCCACATGTTAGAATGATGATCCTCTACTATGTTCTTAGCTAACATAGTTTCCCTTTCATTCAATTCTCCAACATCTTCCATCTGTTGTTCTTCTTTGGCTGCATAATTAACATATGAATTATCAGCATTAAAATTACAAGTTTTCAATACCTCTTCCTCCCCTGACAACACATCAGTATGTTTTTATGAGTTTCCTTCCAAATCCTTTGTCAGCACATCAGTATGCTGATTTGTATCCTCCATGAGACTGTCAACTAGTCTCTCCTTTTTTCCATCATCTGTTTCATGAATGTTTTTCTGCTGGGATTCATCAAAATGAACTTCTTCATTTTGCTGAATCATTCTTTTATCCTCTATTCTCTGATTGTCATTCATGAAAATTTCTCTATCTTGCTTCTTCAGAAAATTATCCTGTATGTAGATCCTCTGCTTCTCCAATTCTCTTCTCTGAAGATCTAATTTTTTATACAATTCAATAATTTCAATTGAAGTAGACTTTGGAAATTTCACATGACTTTCCATACCTTCACTTGTTCTTGACCAGTCATCAGATGGTCTTTCTTTCTCTGCTCCAATATTCTGCTGAATATTCTCATAAGACCCCTCTGTCTCCATGCCTTCCTGAGATCTTACCATCTCAGCATTGATCTGAACAGATTTCATATTCAATTCTCTCTCCTTCTCTTTAACAAAATTTAAAGCTTGTTCATCTTCCTGTGATGTACCTGCAAACATACACAACTCATTAGTTTTTAAAACACAAGACTTTTCAGTCTTAGTTTATTTTTCAAGCACTTCCCTTTGAACAAATCTGCATTTGGAATCTTCAAATTCCATCTTTGACTCAAGAACCATGAGCTCTTCTTCCAATAAGGCACTCTTCTTCTGCTCTCTCTAGGCTATATCCTCAACTCACCTTCTCTTGAGAACACTACAATTGTTCTCCCTATCCAACCTTCAGTTGGAATATCAGGTTCACTGCCATCACCATCAAAACTTTGTCTTCCTCATATATGCAACCATAATTCTGCAATCATAATTTTCAAATCAGGATTAAAAATTATCTCAACTGCAAGATCTTTGTATGATCTTGATCTCTTCATTTCTGCAAATGCCTGTTCACTGCAATTCTGTGTATTTGCGGCATATCAGATTTAAATCTGATCTCTTTTCATTTCTCATCACACATGCCTTCAGATTTAATTAAAAAAATTCTTTAATCTCAACAGAGCCTTCCTGCTCTGATACCACTTGATGGCGGGCAAGCCCCGCTAAACCCACTTTCACACTCTTAATGCATTAAAAAATGCATCTCCATTTTTCAATCCATTAACATGCCCATATTGGCAATTTATTTAAATGCAGAAGCTTCTTTTAATCAAGGTTATAAAACCCACAAAGTATATAGTATGCTCTTTTAATAAAACCCAACCAATGTTTTGTTTCAATTTCGGAAGCTTTCTTCAAATCCTCATGATTAAAACATATTGCAAACCCACTCATAAATATTAGAATTAACTAATTTGAATTACAATTCGACCCCATTTACAAGCTTCATATATGGGATGGTTACTTGTTTCATACTTTATGGTTTAAACCATATGATAAACCAATTTCATGACTATCGAATAAACATTCGATTTCCAATGACCCAAATCAAGTCCTCGGGCCCCGCATCTTATTCTATACTTTGGTTAAAAACCAAACAATCAATATAATAAACATTCGGTCTCACAACAAATCGACTTACCGTTGCATTAAACCTCACGCATCTTCGTTATGTGAATGTCGTTGATCCCCAGCACCACTTGATCGAACGAACATCACACTAATTCTACCCCGGTATCTTAACACTCTAGAGTTATGTGAAACTCGTGGTTTTAAAATACCACTTCAACACGTGTGAAGCAAAGACCGTTATCGCGTTAAATTAAGTGAAACCACTTACCAGTCTTGAATTCATGCAACACCGTTGGTTTAGTGTTTCAAACTGCCTCCACGGTTCCCCTTCAGCTCATGGTTCTGCCTTCAACACTGCAATTCGACTCCTTTACTGTTTAATTCGATTTATTGATACACCATACCCTTGATCACGCCCCTTTCAAAACTGACCTTGCTGCTCTCATTTCACAATCTCGTTTCTAATCCTGCTTCAATGTGCATCACGCATATAACAAGCCATCGCCATTCTCAATTCGACATATAAACAGGCTTAAGGCAAAACCCCAATCATTCAACCAACGCCTCATACGTGATGTTTGGAATTCCCCTTTTCACAGTTTATTGTTAATTAGCAATGCTGCATTTGTTCCAGGTTCAAGCAAGCCAGCATCCAAATCAAATTACCAACCAGAAATTTGACTCTTAGCGATTACTTATTGTTCAACGAACCATCAATTTCTTGCTTGAAGATCTGCTTTCAAGACCGGCACCTTTGCTAATGTGTTCATAACAGAATATGAATTTCCTCATTAAAATGTTTCGTATGAAACCAGTCAATTTGCTTCTACATTGTATATATTTATTTACACAACAGAATTCAATAGAACTCTCAAATCGACTTCAACCATCTCGCTGTAATTGACGCTCCAACCATGGATATAAATTGCAAATTTAAAATATGCGCTATATCTAAATTTTAGACAACCGAGTCCACCCTTTGATGAAATCAATCCATTCTGATGCGAATTTTTTCAATCAATTCCACACAAAACTCAAATAATGAATATTTTCCCAATAAATACAAATCACTCAGAGTTCAAATTCTCAAAACCAATTCATCTACAAACTCTATAATTCGTAAATAAAACCTTTGTATTAAAACAGTAATTACATGGAAAAATTCCTTTCAGGACTGATATTCAATCACTGGCCTTTTCCAACTTTGCTCGAAGGCTTACAATCCAAACCTTGTTCCTACTCTAACTCCTCCTCTCTCTGCCTTTAAGGCTTGATAATTTATACAAATTAGGATGAACCAATCAATTCCTTCAATATCTCAACAAAATCCTCAAAATATGCAAAGTCCTAATTTAGATTCTATCCCTAGATTCATGAAATTGATTCTAAATCAATTCCTAAATCTCAATTATCTAATTTCCCTCATGTTCTCCAATCATTCGGGAACATTTACAAATTCCTCTCAATATTTAATTAAAATCATTAAAATCCACTCAAATCATTTATAAAAATCCAGCTCCTTTAAAAAAACTCAAAACCCCTAAGTTTAATAAAATACATGGATTTTTCTTTTTGTATAATGCCCCTGCATCACTTTTGAAGAAGCTACACCCAAAACCTGCATCACTCCCATGGATGAATTCTCAACCTGTTGCATCCCAATAAACCTATGCTTCAATGGAAAATTCTTTGCAATATGATCTTCTACGCACATCCAACATGAAAGAGACTTCTTCTCCTTCCATAAACTATTTTGCTCTAATCCATCCTCTTTCAAAGATTTCTCTTTCCCTTTGTCTATATTATTCTTTGGGCCTTATCACCACCCTTAAATTTCCCTTTTGTCTTCCCATTCACATAGAAATCCAAAAGCTTATCTTTCATAGTGATAGCCATTGCGAGTGTCTAAACATTTTTCCTTCTCACCTTTATTTATGCTTAATGCTGAAATCCCATCATGAAGTTAAACAACCCGCCTCCATTAGACATATCCTTTATCTCTAGCATGAGACCAAAATAATAAGGAATGTAAGGTTGTATACTACAATATTGCCTCAAAGTCCTCAGCTTATTCCTTGCATTGCAAGTTCAATCCTTCGGTTCAAACTAGGTGTACAAAGCTTCCTTCATCTCTACTCATGTAGTGATATCATCCTGGATGTGACCAACAATGATCTCCTATGTCGTATTCCTCCACTTCAACTTCACATTCCTTGTCAAATATGTAGTAGCAACCCTAATCGTGTCCTCTTCTAAGCATGCCCCTAGTTGTCCAAGATATTTCTCTATATCCCAACATAAATTGCCAATCACCTTGGAACTTTAGGTACCATGATACAACTCTTGTTCATTTTCCTTCACCTTCACTAAAGTATTGGACAAACCCTACCGAACTTCTTTCTTCATGTTGTAGAGAAAAAAAACCCCCATTAAGTTTCTATCATAACAATAATGGGGACCATTTTTCCAAAAATCCTTAAATAAATCCCTTTCTACCTCAATAAACATTAAAATAATAAAATATGTCCATTATTGAATAACCACCGCAACCTTAACAACTATTACCGAGTTCTTTGAAAAAATTCTCCTTTATATCAAGACTTAGTAACGAGGCTTCCTTGGTACCCGGAAGCCCGTAGCTTCTTAAAATTTGATTTTAAAATTTTTTGGGCACATGAGCTCTGGGTTCCACACCATCACATGTTTCAATATTCGTGCAAATAAAATGATTGGCTTACACTAATATAATATATTTACAACCACACTATCTTATTAGTAATGGTCCCACTCTTGCTTCAATACCCTGGGAACCCGCACCTCTTATACCCATAACTTTATTCAAATTATACACAGGCTCTCCCTTCCGGGATACTACACTTATTCTCACTCCTCTACTACCTGCAAGGCCGAAAACCCTACTAATTTATAAAATTGCATTTTAAGTTTCTTCTGGGCACTTTAGTCCAGGGCTTTGACATGGCACTTTTCACGTGGCCTCCTGCATATATATTGTGCAATCAATCAAACACTTCCATTATAGTTTTGCACTGGCACATTTAAGATGAAATTTAGTTAATTTAATGGAAAAGACCACCACTTTAGAATTCATTTCTACGATTTCTCACTTTGCTCTCCTATGAGCTAATTTTCTCTATTATTTTCAAATTCTTGCAGGTGAGCTTTGATAATTATCACTTGGGAGAAATGAAGAATGTCAAAATCTAAAACAAAGCTCCTCTGCAGCAACCCTTCGGCCCATATAAGGAAGTTATAAGAGAAAAAATTCTAGATGCAACTCTTTTCTCATACACTGTTTATAGAAGAGATTCAAGAAACACTTCATGGGAGAATATTGACAAATTATTTGAGGATGAAAAGCCTCGGGTTATAGTGAAGGTTGTGACATATGACGACCAAACACCTACACTAGAGGCAACCCATCCAGACACAACAAATTATTTCTTGCATAGAATTGCAGCAAGGCCTAGATTAATGCCCTAAACTGATATGGTCAGGTGGGTAGTTGAGAATGTAAATATTACAGAATGAAGGTTTTATACCAAAAATGGCACCACGATTGGCTCATTCAGGTCAGAAGACCTTCAATTTTTGTACCATTTGACTAAACCCCAGTGCATTTTCAATAAACAATATGTGAAATACTTCGCCAAGAAGCATGAACCTGTTTTTTATTCTGTAAGAGAATGGAGGAAATACCAAAATAAACACAAAGCAGAGGAGGATCGTAAGTATTTTATAGTTCACTTGCTACTCCTTTTAGTCAAATTACCGCCATGTTGTGCAGATTATATGCTTACCCCAATGTTCCTAAATTTCCCAATACTTGGGTTTCTTTAATTGATGGAGCATTTGAGGGTTACAATTTTAATTGAGTCACTTTATTGTCTGATAATCTATCCAAACACATTCTAGCTTTTCACAGCTCTCATAGTGTTTCTGAAAACATCATTCCCCCATTTTATATGTCTTCCTACATTATGGATTGCCTCCGATTTTATTTGGATTTCCTAGCCATGTGATGGAAATGAACTCCTTCTGATCCTCTCCCAATTCACATTTATCATGGTATTATTTGGGAATCCAATTATCTCGACCATTTTTAAAAAATTTGTCCCCTGGTCATTATTCCTATTTATGAATTTTGCTTTGATGTCAAGCCTCCAAGAATGACTCTAGAAGCCATGAATAGCCTCAAGAGAATCGAGAACTGGTTCGGTAAAGAATTATTTACTTATATTAGAGTTTGGGGAAGCCATGGTGCACCTCATGTCGTACCCCTCAATATCCTCGATAAATTCTATACAAAGAGGTGGCACTAAAGGACTGTAACAAAAGAGTATGGTCTCAGTTTCCTCTCCCTTTTGGAATTTATTCCCTAAGAAATTATGGTCATGCAAAAAAATAATTAAAACCCATAGAAGCTTTAAAATTGGCTACCATCCTTGCTAGAGCATATGACCATGATGGAATAACACATCAAATTGCTACAACCATTGGTATTAGAATGTTTCATCATGAGGAACATACATTTGATTATTTTTTTGCTGAAGCCACCTCATATAACACAGTCTTAAGCAATGTTGATGAAAAACTATCAGTGAAAGAATGGGAGAAGTATTTGACTTTCGGGAATTCAAGGTTGTCTCTTTTTCCTATGAATTTATTGCGACTTCCTTTAGAAAGGCGCATCTCTGAAAGACACTGTGGCTTCCACTCAACAACAACAAGCAGGGACAACCACTGCCATAAATCCTGAAGGGAAAGTTCACACAGAAGACCCAAAATTGCAAAAGGTATGGGAAGAATTTGAGAAAACCATTGACAAGCCAAAAGAAGGAGCATAAGAAATCATAAAAAAAGAGAAGGAGACTTCTTCCCAACAACAATATTTGAAAAATATTTCTAGCACTGAGCAAAAGACTCTCCTAGAGCAATAAACACCAGATAAGACACCATTGACTACTCATCCTAATGTGGAAATTATCCTTGCCAATACTACCTCTGAAATCTTCCTCAATATTGAGGAGATTGTAGAAATTTCTTAATAATGATATGTATTACCGGACTCTCCTGATCTAACAAATTAATCTTATGTTAAATACAAAATCCTTCCACTTAATTCTTTGCGGAAATTAAATCGCCAATTGCAAACATATGAAGAAAAATCAATCGCACATAACAAGATGTTTTACCAGGAAAGATTAAAGCTAAAAACCCCAACTATCATATATTATATATATCAATGGATCATGTAACAATCTCATACAAAGCTCATCTCATAGAGCTCTCAATACAATATACAATCATCACACACTGTCATCCAGAAATTTGCATATCTATGCATCAATTTCTTGCCTCCTGACAACCTGCCTCCACTGCGCAATCCCTGCTGAAGAATATCCCTGAATGAATTCGATCTTGCCTTTCTTGCACTGCGCAATCCTCATTGGCATCTCCAATGTCTGTGTATATGCATTGAATGCATTACTATAGTCACAACAGATAGTCCATCTCATCCTTTCACCTATCTCTCCACTGGGTCTCCACTGGAATTGACATGCAAAGTTAACTGTTGTATTTCTTTAGTTGCATGTGAGTCCTTAGTTGTGAATTAATTAAATAATTAATTAACTGAACTCTGACTAGTGTATCATGAGTGACAACTAGCACAACTGTGTTTAACTCACTTAACTGAGTTAAACTAGATAAAAACTCCCATAACTACTCTTCCAACTCTGTTACAACTCGCCACTTCAGTTATAACGAAGTCCTCCATGCATGAGTCACCAAATAACCCTAATAATTGCGTAATTCCTTCAGCCCACTGATGTGCCACATTTTTTCACTGAAATAAAGTGCTCCAAGAGAATAAGTTGATATTCATTGTCTGATTATTATTAAGGGCTAATAATAATTGACAATATGCATCTATTTTTAGATTAGCAATCTATAAATAGACTTCGAACAATCTTCTGAAAATAGAAATTCATCCAAAGATAGAATTTTCTCAACCATCTAGAATCAGCATCTTGCTAACTTTAGAATATGCTCACCATTCTAAAAATAGACATACACCTAAAATTAGTCTGCGGGTCCCACTTAGTGAAGGTGCTTAATTTTCACTAAGCTCATCATCTTATTGACTCTCAACAGAGATTCCTCCTATGGATGTTTTCTATAGCCCGATGTATAAATCTATAATGAAAAGGGGTAGGAAGAAGAGAAAGTTAGAAGCATCTCAAGCATTGGTCTTAGAAAATTCTCTTCCTGCTACTTCTCTTGAAGTTATTTGGAAAGGATCATCGGCTGCCCTTGGTGATGAACTTGGTCAGTTGACTCAGTTTACATATGCATATGTCTCTACAACTATTGAAAAAATAATAGAGTTACAAGATTACTAAAGGAAAAAAATGAAAAAATAACTACCATGGAACAAGAATTTGTAAAAGAAAAAGAATTGTGGAAAGCATAATTACAAACAAAATTGCATCAAAAGGATATCAGATTGACCACATTGCAAAGAAAGTTCAATGCACTCCAAATCCAACATTCTGAAGAGATAAAGCTAAAGGATGGAGAACTAAGAGATTTACAGCAGAAGATGGAACATATGTAGGCTGCAACTCCTCATTTAGCGAAATTCAAACAAGAAGCTTATGAGCTTAATTCTCAACTCCAAAAACAACGAAATATTTTCTGTGATAAGTTGGGTTTAATACAAGTACAATGCAAATTGGGAGATGCATTAACTAATGAATTAGTTGATATGGAGACCTAATATGATGATTCCAAATGATGCTTAAACATGCTACTGAAATGACAGAACAACGACGAGGGAAAACAATATGATTTTCCTAAAGTTGATGAAATGCATAAGTCTATTATTTTCAAAAGATCGAAAGTGGGAATTCATTTCGTAAAGACGTTAGTCAGTGACGCACACGATTTTTCTAATGATGATGGTAGAGTCCATTACAAAATATTTACTTGAATCAAATTTGATATCTAGCCATCGAAAAGATTCATTGCAAGATGCGAAGAAACTGTGAAAGGATTGGTTTGAAGAAAGGACTCAGTTTGTTAATAGAATTGACCAATTAACCAAGGTCAATCATGATCTTCACTGGAAATTCTTGATTAAGCAGCATAGCCATTGGCTAGTCCTTAAAGCACTTACCAATGCATATATTCAAATGATGCCACCTTTGAAGGCATCTATTTTCGATTGTCAGGTACACATCAAGCCTCGATCTTCTCCAGAGTTTTCATCGCTTCTAGAGATTCAAAGACAATGGCAACAAACTATTGGCTCGACTTCAAGTGATTGAGATTATTGTAACTATTTACCTTTTTGTGATAGTTGTTATGATTTAGTTAAATATTTGTAGGAGAATTTATTTTACTCTCATATTGTAAAGAAGGCTATAAATCACTCTCTCCAACTGACGCAAGGGGTTATGATTTTTGAAGAAAAGGAGAAATTTTAGATATAATTTTTGGGATTCAACTGCGTTAATTTAGTCATTCATCTATGACCATTTCCATGAGAGGTAGTCGTAACTGACTAATTTCTCATGATTTTTGAATAGTCCACTTAGCACTCATTGCATCAGGTGATGCTCACAGGGGTGAAGAAGTGGGATTGAAACTAGTGAAAATGAATCACATAGCATCAATCATCACTTTTGGGGCTTGCACCCGGTAACCAAGACTTCCCGGGAGGTCACCCATCCCAGAACTCCTCTGGCTCAAGCGCGCTTAACTGTGGAGTTTTCCCTACAATCAAGCCCACTTAGCTTGCTACCCCATTTGCAAAACCTTAGCAACTATTGTGCCTCATGAACCATTCAAGAAGAGATCCCTTTACTCTTAGTATTTTAAGTATGAGGGGTTTCCGCAGTTTCAATCCCACTTCTTCACCCCTGTGAGCATCCCCCGATGCAATGAGTGCTAAGTGGACTATTCAAAAATCATGAGAAATTAGTCAGTTACGACTGCCTCTCATGGAAATGGTCATAGATGAATGATTAAATTAACGCAGTTGAATCCCAAAAATTATATCTAATATAATGCACTGCGGAAACCCCTCATACTTAAAATACTAAGAGTAAAAGGAGAAATTTTGTTGCACTTTTATTCATAAGTTTTTCTTATATTAGATCTGAACCATTTCAATCCCAAAATGAACATATCGTTCACAGATCAAGTACATTTCTCTCTTTTGTTTGCTTTCTATTATTAAGGGAATTATTTTTACTTGTTTAAGTATTGTTCATGCATTTGTGTTTACTGATTTAAGCACAATCACTATTGATGTGTGAAATCAATTTATTACAAATACATTGAACAATGAAAGTGCTATTTCATATGTGTTGAACTTAATATTAATTGGATTAACTATTTAATTAAATTAATACCTTTATCGATATGATAAAACATTGGTTTATGAGAATATTTATTTTAATTAAATAATGTTATAATTCTATCACATGTTTTGAAACACCTGGGTAAAGTAAAGTAATTATTTCAGTTTTATATTAGTTTTAATATTAGCCAATCATTATCATATTCTCTTATCATCCTTTTTTCCATTTCCATCCAAAATCCATTTTACGGGTAACTGGACCCAAAATACCAGTCGGAACCACCATCCCAAACAGATAAGAGTCTAACTTGGGGCTCTAACCGAGTGGATTCCCAAATGTTGATGCAGTTAATTTTGGCCATCAACACTTCAATATCATAATTTGTGTGATGTATTTGCTGTGTAGTTTGTTGGTTAGTTTGTTTTTCGTGTAGTTGTTTTCTGGTATATATTTATGTATATGTTTTTCTTTGGTTATTTGTTTTCTTTTGTTGGCCCTCCTAGCTAAAGCGTAGAAATTTTGTCCAACACCCCTTGAGATATTAATTCCTCCAATGGTGGCTTCCATACTCAACCCTTCCCGTGACGTTTGAACTTGATACCTAGTTGGAATTAAACCCCACACAATGCAACAGATCTACACTTCATGGATTAAATTTGTATATATTATAAAAAGTAGAGAATGTAGACGGAGATATAAGGAGTCCAAATTTCAGTTTATTATAATAGTAGAGAGTGTGGCCATGAATCACAAACATGGATGTGTATATATATATACTCTTGAAAGCCCAATTCATTGTCATCCTCACGACCATACTTCCCATTTCTATTTACTAATTAGCAACGTCTACATCCTCCTCCATCGTTTTCGCTGCCTCTGCCTCCATCACAACTCAATTGTATGACCTATTCAACCATCGGGGTGTTGATGTCAAGGAAACCTTCGCTAGGCATCTTTACCAATTTTGGGCAGTGGGCAACAACCATTTCCTAATTCACCTTAGTTTATTCCCTCATAGAATTTGCGACCAACTGTGACCAAAATGATGTGTTGAGCCAAATACAAAAGCAACAATAATAGATTGTCTTTCGATCTCTGAATTTTTGAAGAGCAAGATGCAGAGGCTTCTCCAAACACCTTTTTTGGGATTTCAAAGTTTCATTATCCCGTGCTCAATTTGAAAACATGGAATGGATGAATGATTATTCACATAGGCATTGTCTAATGAGGCGATGATTTTCCTCGGACGAAGAATTTTTTATCGGAATCTGACAATTTTTTTACAAGAAATCCGACTGTGGGAGTGTTTGAATTGATTTTTTAATGGTGAAAATGGATTTAGCACCATCAAGAACCATTGGGGCACCCAAAATTTTGAAGCTTGATTGCTACAAGCGAAATTTCCAAAAAATTCCTCCATATTTTGTCAAAATCATTCTAGATTTTCCGTTCTTTTTTGGGCCAAAATATCACCTTCTTATACTCTATGTCACAAGATTAGTCGAACTTTAACCTTCCTATTCGAATTTTGGCAAACCTTAAAAAAAATTGAGGTTCCACAAACCTCATAGCCATTGACCAAATCCATAAATCAAAAGTCTTAACCTCATGTTACAACTCAAGCTTGTAATTTATCCTTACAGTTACAATGTCCCTCATAACATTTTTTTATATTTACTGATATTGATTTCTTACTATTTTATTCTATAATTCATTATATATATATAATAACAAATATCATCATAAAATTAGAACTCAAACCAAACCATATAACATTGCTTATACTACTCCATTATCATGGATATATATACACACTATTTCACAATCTCTTACAAGAGCATGCTATACGGATACCAAGCGGAAGGAGGTTGGGAAAATGGGAAAAAGTGAGAGGTGAATGGTGTAAGTCTGTTTTGAAATTTCCACACTGGCCGTTGGAAGTCCGATGCAGGTGGAGGTAGCCAAAAGTCGCCTATTTAACTATTCTGGTTGAAAATCCAAAATTCCGGCTTATTATAATATTGGGAACGTTATCACGAATCTTTGAAGTGGAGACCGTCTCGATTATAATATTGGATTATAATATTGGGAAACGTTATCACGAATCTTTGAAGTGGAGAACGTATCGAAGACACAACGAAGCCAGGCCCACGGAACCCAACGAAGCGACAGAGAATCACAGGGTGCATAACTGCGGTTTAACCACGGTGAAGTGCTTGTTTTAACGTTGGATGTGTATATGTGTATATATGCGCAGGAGACGCTTTTAAAAACCCTAAATTGTAATTCATCTTCATCTCTTGCAATTTGTGTCGACCATCCCTTCCCATCTCTATTTACCAATTGGCAAACAGCTGAATCCTCCTCCACCGTTGACGCCACATCCAACACTGCAATGGGTTCATCTTGCTGCATTCTTGCCTCCGCCTCCACCTCCACCTCCACCGCAGAATCCTCCCCCACGATTGCCTCCCCCTCCACCGCGGAAGTGGGTTCATCCTACTGCAACGATCCATGCTCCTCCACCGCTGCACTGGGTGCCTCCCCCTCCAGCGACGCATCCTCCTCCAACGCTGCCTCCGCCTCCAGCGCCGCAGTGGGTGCATCCTGCTCCACCGATCCATGGGCCTCCACAGCTGCATCCGCCTCCACTGTAGCATCCTCCACCGCAGAAGTGGGTGCATCCGCCTCCACTGCAGCATCCTCTACCGCTGCCTCCTCCTCCACCGCGGAAGTGGGTGCATCGGCCTCCACTGCAGCATCATCTACCGCCCCCTCCGCCTCCACCGCGGCAGTGGGTGCATCGTACTACACCGATCCTAGCGCCTCCACTGCATCCACCTTGAGCGCCGCGTCCTCCTCCACCGCTGCCTCCGCCTCCAGCGCCGCAGTGGGTGCATCCAGCTCTACCGATCCATGCGCCTCCACCCCCGTAATGGGTGCATCCCCCTCCACCGTTGCCTCCGCCTCCACCGCTTCTCAGTCGTACGACTTTTTCATCAACCATAGAGGTGTTGACGTGAAGAGAACCTTCGCCAGGTCTCTCTACCTTCGTCTTCAGGAGAAAGGTTTGAAGGCATTTCTGGATCAACCTGAAATGCAATCCGGATACAATTTTCCTGAGCAAATACAAAATGTTATTGAAACCGCTTCCGTGCATGTGGCAATCTTCTCCCCTCAATACGCTGAATCATGCTGGTGCCTAGATGAACTTGTAATGATGTTACACTCGAAGGCTCCAATCATCCCTGTGTTTTACCGTGTCCCGCCTGCTGACGTTCGGCATGTGAAGGGAAAGTATGCTGAATACCTAGAAAAACTAGCGAAGAAAAATGATAAAGGGATGCCGCGACATGACTCCAACACCATTGAAAAGTGGAGAAACGCACTTTCTACTGTTGCAGACTACAGCGGTTTCGAGTTGCAGGAGGACTGCAATGGGTGAGAACACAGCCTTCCCTATCCATATGGTAGTATTTTATGTTTGATAAATAGACATAGACGTTTGTTTCTCACTAGCTCTATTTTCAATAACCAGTGACGAGTTGGTGCTGGAGCTGCTAGATAATGTAGTTGAACGTTTGTCGAAAATGGTGAGAAAACCAGACCTGTACGTGGCCAAATATCCAACAGGTTTGGATGAGAAGCTGTCAGACTTTCAGAATGCAGTCCTGTTGCAGCAACCACAAAGCGGAAAACCTCAGATCGTGGGGATCACTGGGTTAGGTGGAGTAGGAAAAACAACTTTAGCAAAACATTTCTTCAATATGAAGAAATCAGGTTATACTAAATCCTGCTTTTTATCTGACATCAAACGTGGGTCTTTAACTTCGCTGCAAAGAAATCTTTTGAAGGATTTGGTTCAAATCGATAAGCCAATAGACAGTGTTGCTGCAGGTCAAGCGATGGTCATAAAGCTTCTCAAACCTTCTAACCCTTTGACTCGATCCGCTAAGCCCGTAGACAATGTTGATGCAGGGCAAGAGATGCCTACAAAGCATCACGAATCTTCTAGAGTTTTAATAGTTTTAGATGACGTAGACCATGAGGAGCAGGTTACAGCAATTTTGCCCCTTGAAACTCTTGATTTCCTTTCCCATAGCTTAATATTGATTACATCTAGAAATAAAGATGTTCTCCTAAGAGCAAGAGTGGCAGAACCATCAATTTATGTGTTGACTGGGCTGAACACAAAATGCTCGCGAGAGCTCTTCTGCTCCTATGCCTTCAGCCAAGATTACCCGATGGAAGGATTTAAATTTCTGACAGATAAGTTCTTAGAATCTTGTAATGGATTGCCCTTATCTTTAAAGGTATATGGGGCACTTCTTTATGGAAAAGATATGTCTGAGTGGAAAGATGAATTGGGGAGGGTTCCTGATAAGGTAAAGGAAAAACTTAAAATTAGTTATGATGCCCTCAATAAAGAGGAACAACATATATTCCTAGACATTGCATGTTTCCTCAATGGACAACACAAGGATACAGCGATAAGCATATGGAACGAATCAGGCTGGATAGGAAGGCGGGGTTTTCAAAAGCTACAGGACAGATGTCTCGTGCAAGTGGACAGTTGGAATTTGATCCACATGCATGAGCACCTGCGAGATTTGGGAAGAGAAATCGGGGAGAAATCGTCGCCTTTTCGTCTTTGGCGTTGGACAGAGACCGTTATTGATGATTTACCACAGCAATCACATGTAAGTGTTCTGTAATTCAATCCTTTGTAGATTAGTTTTTCAATTCATAAAAGTTTGGATCCGTTTTTTGTTCATCGTACTTTCCAAAAATAACCATCGTTTTAATTCTGTATTGACGACCGTTTTTCAAAAATGGTCAGTTAATGGTGCGTGGACTGAAGATGGATAGAAGTGATTATAATAACTATGGTGATAATGTCTTGGGCCGCATTGGCACCAAAAGGTTGCGAATTCTTGATACTGAAGATGATGTTATGGAGAGCATTTTGGGGATTGCGGAGTCACCTCATATGGAACGCATCTTGACAACAAGGATGGTGATACCACACATCTTATGGCTCCGTTGGAGAAACTGTCCCTACTCATCCCTGCCTTCCTGGATGTCAGTGGAAAATTTAAGACATCTAGAAGTGTCCAAGAGCAATCTCAATGCATTGTGGCAAAACCAATCACAGGTAATTAGAAATTTGTTGTGTTATCTTGGTATGTTTAGTCTATATTGATATAGTGTCACAACGTCTCAATAGAGATATCCAACGTCTCTTTTGGAGATTGAGAGGCCAACAGTTTTCTAATATCTTTGTCGTCGTTGAACGGTGAATATTTGCAGGTACCTTTGCAGCTTCGCCTGCTAGAGGTCAGTGCGTGCTGTGAGCTGGAAGAGTTGCCCGGTTTGGAAACATTGGCCTCTTTGGAGGAGTTCTACGCAAATGACTGTTTGAAGCTGAAGCGCATAAGGGGATTGGGGCAGTGTGCAAAGCTTCGGGAGCTCAGTGTTGCTAGGTGCTCCGAGTTAGAAGAGCTGCCCAGTATGGGAGCATTGACATCCATGGAGGAGTTTTACGCAGACGGCTGTGTGAGGCTGAAGCACATAAGGGGGTTGGAGCAGTGTTCAAAGCTTCGGGAGCTCAATGTTGGCTGGTGCTCCGAGTTAGAAGAGCTGCCCAGTATGGGAGCATTGACATCCATGGAGAAGTTTCAGGCAAATGACTGTTTGACGCTGAAGCGCATAAGGGGATTGGAGCAGTGTGCAAAGCTTCGGGTGCTCACTGTTCCTGGGTGCTCCGAGTTAGAAGAGCTGCCCAGTATGGGAGCATTGACATCCATGGAGGAGTTTTACGCAAATGACTGTTTGAAGCTGAAGCGCATAAGGGGATTGGAGCAGTGTGCAAAGCTTCGGGTGCTCACTGTTCCTGGGTGCTCCGAGTTAGAAGAGCTGCCCAGTATGGGAGCATTGACATCCATGGAGGAGTTTTGGGCAAATGACTGTTTGAAGCTGAAGCGCATAAGGGGATTGGAGCAGTGTGCAAAGCTTCGGGTGCTCAGTGTTGCTAGGTGCTCCGAGTTAGAAGAGCTGCCCAGTATGGGAGCATTGACATCCATGGAGGAGTTTTACGCAAATGACTGTTTGAAGCTGAAGCGCATAAGGGGATTGGAGCAGTGTGCAAAGCTTCGGGAGCTCAGTGTTGCCTGGTGCTCCGAGTTAGAAGAGCTGCCCAGTATGGGAGCATTGACATCCATGGAGGAGTTTTGCGCAAATGACTGTTTGAAGATGAAGCGCATAAGGGGGTTGGAGCAGTGTTCAAAGCTTCGGAAGCTCAATGTTGCTACGTGCTCCGAGTTAGAAGAGCTGCCCAGTATGGGAGCATTGACATCCATGGAGGAGTTTTACGCAGACGGCTGTGTGAGGCTGAAGCGCATAAGCGGGTTGGAGCAGTGTGCAAAGCTTCGGGTACTCACTGTTGCTAGGTGCTCCGAGTTAGAAGAGCTGCCCAGTATGGGAGCATTGACATCCATGGAGGGGTTTTACGCAGACGGCTGTGTGAGGCTGAAGCGCATAAGGGGGTTGGAGCAGTGTTCAAAGCTTCGGGTGCTCAATGTTGCTAGTTGCTCCGAGTTAGAAGAGCTGCCCAGTATGGGAGCATTGACATCCATGGAGGAGTTTTACGCAAATGACTGTTTGAAGCTGAAGCGCATAAGGGGATTGGAGCAGTGTGCAAAGCTTCGGGAGCTCAGTGTTGCTAGGTGCTCCGAGTTAGAAGAGCTGCCCAGTATGGGAGCATTGACATCCATGGAGGAGTTTTACGCAGACGGCTGTGTGAGGCTGAAGCGCATAAGCGGGTTGGAGCAGTGTGCAAAGCTTCGGGTACTCACTGTTGCTAGGTGCTCCGAGTTAGAAGAGCTGCCCAGTATGGGAGCATTGACATCCATGGAGGGGTTTTACGCAGACGGCTGTGTGAGGCTGAAGCGCATAAGGGGGTTGGAGCAGTGTTCAAAGCTTCGGGTGCTCAATGTTGCTAGTTGCTCCGAGTTAGAAGAGCTGCCCAGTATGGGAGCATTGACATCCATGGAGGAGTTTTACGCACATGACTGTTTGAGCTGAAGCGCATAAGGGATTGGATCGGTATTGCAAGCTTCGGGAGCTCGGTGTTGCTAGGTGCTCCGAGTTAGAGAAGCTGCCCAGTATGGGAGCATTGACATCCATGGAGGAGTTTTACGCAAATGACTGTTTGAAGCTGAAGCGCATAAGGGGATTGGAGCAGTGTGCAAAGCTTCGGGTGCTCAGTGTTCCTAGGTGCTCCGAGTTAGAAGAGCTGCCCAGTATGGGAGCATTGACATCCATGGAGGAGTTTTACGCAGACGGCTGTGTGAGGCTGAAGCGCATAAGGGGGTTGGAGCAGTGTTCGAAGCTTCGGGTGGTCTATGTTGCTGGTTGCTCCGAGTTAGAAGAGCTGCCCAGTATGGGAGCATTGACATCCATGGAGGAGTTTTACGCAGACGGCTGTGTGAGGCTGAAGCGCATAAGGGGGTTGGAGCAGTGTGCAAAGCTTCGGAAGCTCAATGTTCGTGGGTGCTTGGAGCTAGAAGAAGTGGAAGGTGTTGAACAGTGTACGTGGTTGGAGGAGCCCGATATCTCTGGATGTCCCAAATTACAGTGTCTGTTGTGGGAGTAAGAGCGGAAGAGCTTCGCGGACGATTAAAGGCAGGCGTGCAGGCGTGCTAGTGAAAGCCAAGCAGGAAGAAGCCTGAAAAGCGAAGCAAGCAGAAGCGGTTTGTGCAATGAGGAGGAAGATTTATCATTGTAAGGGGTACCCATTACCTTGTAAATTATATAGCGCATTGTTATTAATTGATATTTAATAGAACGAAGCTTTTCTATTTACATGCTAATCTTACTTTTTATCTAAATGAAAATAAACCAAAGCAAATGTACCATCTCAAAGCCGGGGTATATATGGATAATGTGTATGATGCGTTTGATAATTAGTTAAATCAAGTCCGCAATGCATACAACATACTTGCCGAATTACTGAATCATGTTGTTTTTATTGGCCAGGGACGCCAGCCAACCGCATGATGCAGTTTACGCTCTGCTCACTTAGCTTCACTTCCTTGCAGCTAACATCTTGCAACACCTATAGATGAGATAGCAACCAGTAATCTGATAGGCAGATGCAGATCCAGTACAATATGTTTTTCAAACAAATTGTTGAGGTTGAGACCTTGTGACATGGAGATAAATTCAAATGCATTCATTAACACAGGCTGTGTCTCTTTCTTCTTTTTGACGAGATGAACCTAATTAAAAGAAGTAACAAAATCCTACTCAAAATATTTTTCCTTGAATGTTCAGAATTTGAAAAACAACATTTCACACACAAGATCTTACTTCTGAGTCATTAAAAACAGCATCTACGTCATCCCAATTATCTTCTTTTCCTTTTGGAACTTGGGTGGCTTGTAACCCTTCTTAAACCATTCATTCTCTAAAATCTCAGGTACTGTAATACACTACCAATGGAGGTTTCATTCTCTAAAATGCCAGGTACTGTAATACGCTACTAATGGAGGATATAAATGTGCATGTTAGTTTGTTGCAAAGCTCATTCCAAAAACGAAGTGCATTCTCGTCACACAAAAATCCACGACTTTAATCTTTTCAAATTATATTGTTCTCAAGTATGACATCATTAATCTTTTCAAATTCTGTTGCTGTCAAGTATGGGATGGATTCAAATAATAATGAAGGTAATCTATGGGACAAGCTGAACACATTTGCAACGTTATAGAATACAATTCAATACCATTTCACGTACTGTCTTTGGCTCTGGATCCAAAATTCTCAAAATCAGTGTTTTTGCACTAGAAGAATACCATGGAGGGCAGGTGAAATCAGCTTTGTAAATCTACAATCTACAATGCAGTAGTATCATGTCAGTCATTCGGTTCTATCTTTATAAAAGTGCTAAAAAGAAAAGTAAATACAGCAAAAGTATGCAACTTTGGGTTGATCTGGCATTCTAGCATTCTTACTTTTTTATATAGTACCAAAAGATTTGATTCATCAAAACGTAAGTAACCTGCAATCAAAACAAATAGGATATCCAAACTAGTTAATTTGTGCTTATCATTTTTGTAGATGCAAGCTTGTCAATTGAAAGGCTACATACAGACCCTTTGATGCAAGCTTGTCAATCGAAAGGCTGCATACAGAACCTTTTTTGAAAGGTTTTTTGAAATTGACCCTATTGGGCAGACTGAGGAGAGGTTTTTTGAAATTGACCCTGTTGGGCAGACTGAGGAGAGGGAACCAGACCATTACATTTTATGTTATGGGTGTACTATATTACATGGTCAAGGCTCAACCCTCATCAACATGTTAACTGTGGCTGGCTTTGGTAACAAAGGTTTAATAAGGCTCTTCCTCTTGTTTTTAAACCCTGCAACTGCCCTATATACGGTAAGCCTAACTAGTTATTTTGTGTTAGTTTAAGGAAGCTTTTTATCAAGTTGCAAACCCTGCAACTGCTCTATATACAGTAAGCCTAACGAGTTATTTTGTGTTAGTTTAAGGAAGCTTGTTATCAGGTGCAGTATCCATTAAGGTTAATATGCCATGAGATACATTTGACTTCCATGGTTTGCTTGTTTAATGTAGCCTTCTTTCTCTTGTTTGTTTTAAGTTCAGTCTTGTTTTCTAGTTGTAAACCTTGCAACTGCTCCATATACAGTAAACTTAACGAGTTATTTTGTGTTCGTTTAAGAAGCTGGTTGCTAGGTGCAGTATGCATTAAAATTAATATGCCATGAGATACATTTGACATACATTAATGTAGGCTTCATTCAGAATATAATGGAATCTATTTTCAACAAAAATATTTCAAAGGGTGTCTCTAGCCGGGGATAATGCTATTCCAAGATTTGATCAAGATGCATATAATCAGATCGTTAGGAATGCCAATCTCCGACTGCCAAGAGATGGTCAAAACACCACAGTGCAACCCATATGTGCATTCTCGTTTGAGATTGAGCTAGCATTTGTTCCAGCCTGAAAATTGGAGGTTATTTGTCTCATGTTATGGAGGTTATTTTTCTCATTTGTTAAAAAAATGGCACAAGTGCAAGCCTCAAATTCATGGGAGAAAGAACATAAAAATACAGATTCATTTGTCTATGCCACGGTCCCATTGGTGCAAGAGGCTGCTGCACTCATGCATACTTAGGCCTTATTTTATAAGTATAATATAATATATTGTTTTATTTTTACAAGTATAGATTTATAATATTATATTCATAGTTATAATATTTTATTGATTATTAATATTAATAAATATAAATTTATGAATATTATATTTATTATTATTATTATTAATGTAGGATTATATTTTAAAAAATGGAAATATTAATTTTGGTTTTGTTTTTTTTTTTTAAAGATGAATTTAATTATTTAAATTTTTTTGTTTTAAAGACAATTATAATATTTAAATTTCTTTTTAGAAATAACATTTTTTATAATTTTATTTAATGCTATATTTTAATTACTTTAATTATATTTTGTGGATTTCTTAATTATAATTAGAGGTTTCATTAAAAGTGAAATCATCACATTGGTGGCAAGTGCAAGGGATCATCGTTCATATTTGTGAGAAATAATGTCTCTCTTATAAATAGGTTTAGGGACAACAACAAACAACTTAAAATTAAAACATATTTTCATGTGAGGTGATAAATGTGGCTAGAGTGAGGGCAATCATTTTTAGTGGTGGTTCAAATATAATTATCAATCTCACAAACAACCACAAAATCCCATTTGATAGTAAATTTACTTACTTCACAACAAGAATAAATGAGGAGACTCTTTGGTTTAATGGTGTCACCTTTTTCAATGTCCTAAGGGGTTTAAATAGTCGAATAGACACCCTTGCTAATAAAGTGTCAAGATTGAATGAGGGGAATGGGGGCTTTTCTTTCCAAGTTATCCACTAGGTTCACACCTAATGTCAACTATGCATGGTGTCACATATCAAGCTCATTAAGCAAAATATGTCAAGACATCCATACTATCATAGTATAACTAGATGGAGGTAGGATTTAATGTGCACCACCCTTATGACATCCCCATACATGTTATAATTTATGTTTAGCCAACAATATGAAGCTTGCAGAGTATATATGTAGGAGGAAAAGGGTGGGATTATGGATTAGAGCATAGGTGCTTTGTCCAATGAGGAGAATTGGTGATGGTCGACACTGGTTCAATTGGAATTTTGGGAAGCACTCCCTTGTGAACTCTATTGGCAATTATTGGTATTTTCTTAGTGGTTTTGGCCTAGTCTCTTGTAGTTACTCTCTTGATTAGGTGTTATTTCTTGGTGTTTGTTTGGAGCTTTGTTCTTGTTTGGTGTATTCGTAGTTATTTGGAGTCCCTAGTTCACAACATTCGAAATTGGGCTCTCTAGTTTTTCCATTCAAATCTAGTTAGACTCTTGTTGGGGGAGGCTTTGAATTCCATTTTCCAAGTTTTGAATAACTTCAAGAAGGGAAACGTTATGGAGGCTATAGTCTACTTTAATTTTTTTCCAAACTTGAGTTTTTCCCAAGTTTATTTTAGCAGTTGAGGTTGTGAAACACTATCTTGCCTCCACTATAGGGGCTTGGCCAACATGTACCTATCACAGCTAAACTATGTCCCTTCACTTAAGGTTTGCCCATAAATTTTAGTTAAGCTACAATATGTGCAACTAATTGCTACTCAACCAACTCCATTCAATAGTAAGCACACATTCAAGTGTGGCCTCTAAGAAATCTTAACAATAGGCCAATATAAAGTAATGTAAGGAGTAACATCCAAAATTCATAAAGAGTCCACAAGACACATATATACGTGGCAGCCAAGGTAGATTCCTTAACTTTATTATAAGAAGAATGTCGAAAATATACAATGAGGGAGTTGTAGTGTCTTGCTTGCAACTCTTTTACACATGTACAATGAATACAAGGAAATATTTCCCTCTTCATACTATCCAACAGATGTGCACAATCTAACTCTTGAAGCAACCACATGCCTACCTCTTGCAAGTCCTATCTTATTCTTCTTCTTCTTCTCACTCAACCAACGTAGTTCACCCTAATTTTCCAGCCCTGAACTTAGCACAATCACAAAGCTCCTTTACACACTTGGTGAATGACCAATAACATGTGGTTTAGCTTTTTTGAAGCATCCTCCTTTTATGTGAGAGCTTCCTTGAACTTGCAATCCCCTTTACTCAAAGGTGTACCCAGGTACCATTCATCAAATTTGGTAGCCTTAGTGATTGATTCATGGTGATTTGTGATATAATTAGGTTGATATACTATCATGTAGTATAAGAGGACTAAGAATGTGTTATCACATAGGATGGAAGACCAACAAGGTGTTACATAGTGGGCTTCAATGAAGGATGGTGTGACTTGAGACTTTTTGATAAATTATATGTGTTGTCCATGGTAAGGAAACTTTGTTAATAACTACATTGAAGATATGTGAACACCTAATGAAGGAGAGACATGATCTTTATTGAGCATCACATGTCAATTTAGATGGAAGATAGCATAGTCTTACATTGGGAAATTATTTACTTAAGTACGCTTGGTTTAGGGGAGGTGATAGTGGGTTGCGTATGGTTGGTTGGTTATGATGAAAACATTCATATGGTGAAACTTGCATTGTGACATTTCATACAGTTGAAGGTTCCTAGCTTGGGTTTAGATATGTTAGTTAGGCATATTCCTTGTAATATGAGTGGTTGATGGTCATGTCCAACTAGGAAGGTCTCATTGGTGTTAAGTGGTATGCGATGCTCAAGTGGAATGAAAAATTTATAGGCAACTTGTTTAGGTTGCCAACAATTTGTTGAAAGTTGCAACAAGAAATTCTAGTTTAATTTCCCTTGAATTAAATTATAATTAAAACTATAATTCCACATCTCATGACAACTTGTACGAGTTAACTAATTTAAATGGACTTAGTTGGTCCAGTTAATCTGATTTGAGAGTCTAATGAGAGACATGTAGAGTGTCTCCTACATTATAGGAGCCATGGATGAGTTTATTGTGATTGTAATTAATTAACTCAATTTACTTGAGTTAAAATCAATGTAACTAGTTCTAATTGATGGGGGAACTAGTGAGAGGTTAAAGAGTGAAACTTGGACTTGAACCACATCTAGTGATCAATCAGTTAATTGATCAATCAACGATAAATAACTCATGCATGTCAGTTCTAAGAAAGACCCAATTGAGATTGGAGTTCAAGGGCATTGTACTATCAGTTGTTCAATGTCTAATCATCTAATTGTATAGGTGGTGCATGGAGTCAGAGGAAGAGCCTTGATGTATTGCACAATCTTTATTGGGGATTTTCCTTGTTAATAGGGTCTAATTACCCAAGGAAACAACGCAAGGAAATAGGGATTCCTGAGGCCAATAAATTGGTTAAGTATTGAACCAACCTTTCCTAGGAATTATTGAGACAGATAGAGATAGTGCAGAGAATTCTCAAGCTTGAGAAAAGCATTTTATTGTTCTCATATTTTATGACTTACGCAATATACAAATAGTGGGGTTTTTAGCTGTGGCTTTCCCCAAGAAATCTTTTTGTTGAGTGATTTAAATTCTTTCTCGTTCTTGTTATGTGATTGTGCAATCGTAATTGGTTTCCGCAAATTGGTAGAGTAAATTTAAGTATTTTGTTTTAGCATATTACAAATATTAGTTTGAATCTACATGGATTTTGTACATGGTATCGTAGCAGGAATCACTATAGAAGAGAAGTATTGAACCAAGCTTGCCTAGGAACTACTAAGATAGATAGAGGTAGTGTAGAGAGTTCTCAAGCTTGAGAAAAGCATTGTATTGTTCTCATATTTTATGACTTACACATTACACAAATAGCGGGGTTTTTAGCTGTGGCTTTCCCCAGGAAATCTTTGTGTTGTGTGTGATTTAAATTCTTTCTTGTTCTGTTTATGTGATTGTGCAATCGTAATTGGTTTCCACAAATTGGTAGAGTAAATTCAAGTATTTTGTTTTAGCATATTACAAATATTAGTTTGAATCTACGTGGATTTTCTACATGGTATCATAGCAGGAATCACTATAGAAGAGAAGTACACAAGTTTGTTCTGAGTAGGTGAATCGAATTTGCAGATCTACCCTTTAGGACCAACAACAAGATCAAGATGTCTTTCTTTGGATTGATACTTGAATATGATCTTGAGGGTAGATCGAATAACATAGCTTGGAAGGACAAGATGGAAGCAGTGTCGGAAGGAAATGGGATGAAGGAGTTCATATACAATGATATTCCTAATCTTGCAACAACAAATGCTCAAGATCTAGTAGCATGGAAGAAGAATGCAGCAAAGGAAAGAATGATTCCATTAATGGAAGGAGTTCAATATCATATTGTCTCAAACCTCCATGGAAAGAAAACTCCATATGCTATGTGGAAGGCCTTAACATATTTGTTTCAGAACAAAAATGACCACAGGAAGCTGGCACTGAAGGACAAGCTCAAGAAAATGAATGTGGAGAAGGGCCACACAATACCAAAGTACTTGACCAAGTTCACCCAGCGTTGGGATGAGCTTGGAAGTGGTTGTATTACGGTTGTTAAGGATGATCTGGTGAACCTATCACTTCTAGGCCTTCCCAAGAGCTGATAGAACTACCAGAATTTGGTGAATGGGAGCGTTTGTGGGCCGACTTGGTTCAAGAAGAGATTTGGTGGAACACCAGAGATGGATCCTCCTCAAAGAATGATGATGAGGAGAACTGTGCCTTGGATGGAAAGGCAAAGAAAGGGAAAGGGAAGTCATCCCATTACAAATCAGATTATATTCAGGTGGGAAAGAAGAAGTAATTTTCGAAGATTAAATGTTTTCACTGTCGTGAGCTTGGACACTATGTCACAAAGTGTCCACACAAGAAGCCCTTAGGAGGAGTGGAATGTGAAGCTATTGCTTCACAATTTAATTTGGAGTTCACCCTCATCGCATGCATGGTTTCATCAGTGATGGGATTTGTGTGGTACCTGGATAGTGGAGCTTCATTCCACATGACCGACAACAAAGAGTTATTTAGTGACTTGGAGGAGAAGGATATCTAGATGCACATCGAGATGGGAGATGATGGGAGGTATAGTGCGATCGACATCGGTACTGTTACCTTTCAAAGGGAGACTGATTCTCCTATCACTTTGAAAGATGTCATGTATGTTCCTGGTTTGAAAAAGAACTTAGTTTCAGTTGCTATGTTGGAAGACCATGGCTATGGTGTGATATTTAGCAAAGAAAAAGAGTTCCTTCATCACATAGCCACGAGACAAGTGAAGAATATTAAGGTTCGAGTAGGTAACCTCTACAAATTGAATGTAGAAGATTGTGCTTCCTTGAGCACAAAAGTAGATAAGGTGCATAACCAAGACATCGATGATTTATGGCATATAATATTGGGCCATATATGCCATGGCACTTTGAAAAGCATGCACCACATTTCTACAGGACTTCCCAAGGGTGCACTTGACCAGTGTGATACATCCAAAGGGTGTACATCGGGGAAGTACACCAAAGCCACCTTTCATGAAAAGGACAATCGAGCGAAAGCGATCCTTGAAAGAGTTCACTCAGATTTCTGTGGACCGTTCTCAACAACCTCCACGGCCAAACACAGGTATTATGTGATTTTTGTAGATGTTTTTTCACGCAAGTGTTGGATATTATTCATGTAGAAGAAAGATCAGACATTCTCAAAATTTTGTGAGTTCAACAAAATTATCAAGAAAGATACATGCAATAAGTTGAAGGCTCTCAGAAGCGATAATAGTGGAGAATATGTGTCGAATGAATTCAATAGCTTTTGTGCTTAAGAAGGCATTTGACGAGAATTGATAGCACCTCATAACCCACAATAGAATGAGGTTGTAGAAAGAAAGAACATAACTATTGTGAGAGCAACACGAATGATGTTGCATGATCAAGGCCTATCATTGAACTTATGGGATGAAGCATGCAACACAACAATATTTGTGCAAAAAAAAAGTCCTCATCTGATTCTCAGGATGAGTACACCAGAGGAAGCCTTTTCTTGTAAGAAGATAGATGTGGCTCACTTCAAGATTTTTGGTTCATCAGTCTATTGTCATGTAACAAAAGATGCACGGAAGAATCTAGAACCAATAACTAAGTTGGGAAAATTTGTGGGGTACACTGATACACCTCACAACTATCTGGTGTACATTCCATCTCACAAGATGACATTCGGTTGTCGAGATGTGAAATTTGATGAAGAGAAGGCCATGAGAACTTCCCTTGAGAGGGAGCTTCAGTTGCATGCAATTGAGGAGTTTTTAGCTCCAAAGGAAGAACTACAAAATGTGGAGTAGCCATAAGAGGAGGAGTAGAGTGTGGAAGCACCTACTCATGCAGAGACATCTAGAGATGGAAGGAAGCACACCAAAGAGGCTCATAGATTGATGCATGATTGTTAATTTTAGATAACCATGGTATGTTCTATGCTTAATGAAAATTTACTTCAATCTTTCTTAGGCCCGATTCAATTTAGAAATCACATAAACATGAAAGTAAAAAGCTGATAGAACATAATAATAGATCGACAGAAGACAAGCCAAATAATGTAGTTTAGATTTTACAATTCTTCTTGACCAACAAAGATAGAGAGTGATGTGCGTTACGACAGTCAACAAGATGCATCCACCATCAAAGTCTTTCTCAACATTAGATCAGCCAACCTTCCAAGTATCACACACACCCCTCAAAGACAACTCCAAAAGTCAACGCAAGTCAAAAAAGAATCCCTCATCCAGATTTTCGACATCCATTTCCAGCATCATCTAGATTTCCAGCATCAGTTCCAACATCCAGCATCCATTTCCAGCATCATCCATATTTCTGACATCCATTTCTAGCATCATTTACGACATAATTTTCGGCATCCATATTTTTGACATCCATATCCGGCATCATCCATATTTCCGACATCATCCGTATTTTCGGCATCGATATTTCCAGCATCCATATTCACACGTGGGAGAGAGAGAAGCCTCTTCTATGCTGTACGAACCAATCAGATCATGAGGAATGTGTGTGATGAGATGATGATGAAATGGACATCATATCTCTCCAATTTATATCAGTCAGTGAGGGTGTGTGACACATCTATTAGGCTTGTGAGCCTATATTACAAATCTGGTTGACCTTGCACATGTGTGGAAAATAAAATCAAAATATATGTTCTGCTCATCCAAACAAAATGATATTTAGATCAATCTTGCACCTCTTCGAAAGATGAATCCAACAAAAATATAATCGTCATCATATGAGCAGTGAAACTTGGAGTTTGGACCTAATTTCCCAAAATTAACACTCCCTCTCAACTAGGGAGAACTCCATCTGTCCACTTGTGCCATCCAGAGATCAGTACCATTATGTACTTTCTGTTGAGAATGCAGCAAGATGAAGGAGCTTAGTGAAATGAAGTCGCCTTCACTAAGTGGGCCTGCAGGCAAATTCTGGCGCAAAATCTATTTTTAGACATATGGAGCATGGTTCGGGGATTCCAGTTTGAGATTCTTGAAGCATTGGTCATGTTGGTAAAAATAGATGGGACTCTATTTTTTAGGTCGAAATAGGTCGAAGGCTATTTTTAGACTGCCTCTCCTAAAAATAGGGAAGTCAAATATTATTTACCCTTAATAATATTTGGACTATAAACAACAGTTTATTCTCTTGGAGCACTTCAGTTTGAGTCATGGAGGTGGCTCATGCAACTGACAGAGGAATCACGTGGTTCCCAAGGGTTTGATGGCATCTTGCATGGTTGACTTCAGTTGGACTTCAGTGGCAGAAGTTTGGAGGAGTTAATGAGACAGATAGTGGAGTTGTGTTCTGTTTATTTTAGTTGAACTAGTTGAGATTAGTTTAACTAGCTAATCAATTAGTTATGAGTGGAGTGAATTAAATATTATTTAATTCATTAATTAGTAACTCATTATTCAACTCAGAACACATCAGTTCACTACAGTGCATGATCAGTTCAGTGGAGACCAGTGAAAGAGATAGATGAAAGGGTGGAGTTAGCTATCAGTTGTGACTATACTGTTGCTATTTGCAACACACAAATAGGTGGAGTAAGCCCATGAGGATTGCGCAGTTCAGGCTGGTGGTTTATCTATATAAAGAGGCCATCCCATAGCATTGAAACACACAATAGAGGCAAGGCAATTGGCGGTGAGTTTTGAACCAGTAACCTATTCAAAACTGAGCTAGATTGTGAGTAACTTTATGAGAAAGTACTGAGTACTTGTGAGGAGTATTGTACTGAGTTTGTTACTTGATTTCTCCATTATAATGTACACAATAGCTGCGGGGTTTTCAGCTATAAGCTTTCCCCATACATACTGTGTTAATGTGTATGATGATTTGATGTGTTATCGCTTGATTTTATTTCCGCATGTGTGATGATCTGAGTTGATTGAGTGGAAGAGATTATGTGTTGTGTATGAAGATCAAATAGTATGTGACCAGGATAGTCTCGGTGGATAATTTTATTATTCAACAAATTTCTACACTTTCATATATCATAGTGCGTCATACTACCGTAACTTGCTTTGCTGGCTCTTTTTCACAAATAGAACAAAAAGGTGAGTCACAAAGACATCACGCTCTACTGACCCGAAGTCAGCTTAGAGGTTAAAACCTTTCTTGGACTCAAAAAGAGTCTCATACAAACCCGAAGTCAGTTTAGAGCTAAGAACCTCATCAGACTTGATCCCAGATCAAGGTGTTGGACATGTGCCATCCTAGACATAGAGAGTATGGCAATCTCGTATGCGTCCATTAGTCTTGCTATTGGTCTCTATCTACATTTCCCACCTCATTGGCCAAATTAGAGGTACTTCCCATGAGTGCGAAACTCTATGGGTAGGATGCGCGCGGGGCATAGATCAAAGAGAGGTGAACCAACTCAATATCATAACGGTGGGGAAAAAGCACAACATGGTTTGGAAATTCTAGCCCCGTGTGTGCTTATAGCTCCAAGAAGCTATCCCGAAGTCCCCTGGAGCTCCCAGAGCTCATAGTCCAACTCAAGCAGGACCCTCTCAATAGGGTCTTTCCACAATTCCAAGCTTCTAACAGAAGGCTAGGAACATGACCTTCCCCGGGGGCTTTGTGATAATATTTGCGACCTGCTCATCAGTTCCTATGTGATCGAGCCTTACGACGCCTCACTGTACCATGCCCTGGACAAAGTTTTACTTAATATCAATATGCTTGGATCGATCGTGGAACACGATACTCTTAGAAAGACGAATCCCACTCTGGTTATCACAAAGGATAACAATGGTATCTAGCACATGCCCAAACAACTCACTGAAGAGCTTTCGCAACCAAACAAATTCACAACAGGCCATACTCACTGTAATGTATTCAGCCTCAGCGGTGCTCAAAGCCATCGATTTCTGCTTCCTGCTCATCTAAGATATCGAAGCAAAACCCAAGGTGAAGCAACATCCAAATGTTCTCTTGCAATCCACCACATTGACATCCCAATCATCATCATTATATCCATGGAGTCTCAAACTCCCAACAGTGTATCTCAGCCCATGGTTGATTGTGCCCCGAAGATATCTCAATAGATTCTTGGCACCAATCCAGTGAATGTGATGAGGCTCAACCATATCTTGACTCAAAGTGTTCACTGCAAAACATATGTCCGGACGGGAGTTCATTAAGAACATCAGGGCCCCCACGAGTTGTCGATACTCGGTAGGATTTCCCAGCTCGAGCCTAGCAGCTTTTCCACACAACTTCTTAAAGTTGAGTTCCATCAGTGTCGACATAAACTTACAGTCCACCATACCAAATCTCTCTAGTAGCTTCACAACATATTTTCTTTGAGAAAGGAAAATCTCGCATGCTCTTTTCCAAACCTCCAAGGCTAGGAAGTAATGCATCAGTCCTAGGTCTTTCATCTCAAACTCGGAAGCTATCTCCCTCTTCCATTGATGAATGAGAGGGTCAACACTTGTTAGGAAGGTATCATCCACATAGAGAACTAGAGTGAGAGGCCTTTCTCTATCAACCTTAAAATAAAGGTTTGGATCAACATTACTTCAAGTGAAGGCTAGCTTCATCAAGTAGCTATCTATTCTATCATACTAAGCCCTAGGGGCTTACTTCAACCCATAGAGGGCTTTCTTCAACTTGCATACATAGGTGTCTCTATCTTGGACTTCGAACCCAAAGGTTGCTCCACATAAACCTCTTCCTTTATTGAACCATGCCCAAAAGTCAATCTTGACATCCATATGATGGAGACTCCATCCTTGCGTTGCGGCAAGGGAAAAGATAGATCGGATGGTGGTATAGCGGGCGACAGGTGAAAATATATCATCATAATCTATGTTTATTTTTGAGAGAAGCCTCAGGCAACAAATCTTGCCTTGTACTTTTCAGCACTACCATCAGATCCATGCTTGATCTTATAGAGCCATTTCGAGGTTACAACAGATTTTTCCTCCGGTCTTGGGACCGCTTCCCAGCCATCATTTTTCTTAATGGACTCATATTCCTAGTGCATAAAATCCTTCCAAACTTGATGCTTTATGGCTTCTTCAAATGATCCAGGCTCGGATTGTACAATTGCCCTCATGGTTGCTAGATGCCCTTGGTATCTATTCAACTTCTTGCTTTCACGGAATGTCCCCCTTGTGGCAATATGTCTCTCGCCATCTTCGAGAGTATCCCTGAGCCATGAGGGTCTTCTCTTATTTTAAGGAGGTGGATCAATAGGATCCATAGGTCCTTCAACATCGGGCATCGGTTCATCCTTCGGCTCTTCCTACTTCCCTGCTTCTTCATCTTCTTTGTCTTTCTTTTAGCGAGGAAGATTTCTCACTTTCTTAAGGGCATCATATTCATCGAAGGTGACATTGTGGCATATATCCACTTCTCTTTGACCATGCACATAGATTCTATATGCCTTTGAAGTTTCACTGTAGCCCACAAAAATTCCCTTATTTGCAGAAGCCTCCATCTTGCTTCTCTTTTCTTTTGGCACATGAAAGTAAATAGGACAACCAAAAACTCTAAAATGAGAAACATCAGATTTCTTACCAGATAAGACTTCTTCGGGAGTTTTGGATTCCAGAGTGGAATGTGGGCATCTATTTTGAATGCACACAACAGTGTTCGCTGCTTCTCCCCATAGAAACTTCAGAAGACGTTGGTCACATAGCGTGGCGCATATAACTTTCACAATGGTCATGTTCTTTCTTTTAGCAACACCATTTTGCTCAAGAGTATACAAAATTGTGGTCTCCCTCTTAATGCCAACTTCACTGAAAAAGTCATTGAATTCATTTGACTCATACTCGGACCCATTGTTGGTCCTCAAAACTTTGATTCTCTTCTCGTTTTGATTTTCCACCAAGGCCTTGAAGGTATGAAACCATTTGAATGTTTCGTTCTTCTTCTTCAAGAAATATATCCAGGTCTTGCGGGAGAAGTCATCTGTAAAAGTCATGTAATAGGAACATCCTCCCAAGGATGTCACGAGAAACATACTAGATAAATCAGAATGTATCAACTGCAAGATATCAGTTGGCTTTGTGACACTTTAGGGGAAAGGTCCCCTTGTATGCTTCCCTTCGGCACAACCCTGACATATACCTTCATGATCATCTTTAAATTCGGGCATCCCTGTCACCACCTTCCTTGCTTCTGAAAGGGCTTTTCAATGAAGGTGTGCAAACCTCTGGTGCCATAACTCTGTTTGAAGAGTTGTATCACATGACATAGTCCCCAATGGACTTCCTCCAACCTAGTAGAGTGTATCAACTCTAAAACCAATAGTAAGAGATTTTTTGGAGTTATTCCATATGCGTACATTTCCATCAACGAATGCCACCTTGAACCCTTTGTCTTCCATTTCCGAAATAGACACAAGGTTTTTCTTCAAATCAGGTACGTACAACACACCTTGTAAACAAAGGGTTTGACCTTGAGATAGATGAAGGGTCACAGTCCCTGTCCCTTTCATGGGATATGTGGCATTATCTCCAAGGATCATTTCTAAATTAGTATCCTTCTCAATCAAATCAGAGAGGGCTTCTTTATAACTAGTGAGGTGCCTTGAAGCACCACTATCAATCAACCAGACATCCAGAGTGTCGGGAGGAGATGCAACAGAGAGAGAAGATACAAGAATATATTCATTTTTCTTATTATCAACAACATTAGACTCATCGTACCTGGAATTTCTTGACCTCTTGAAAGGTTACCCATTTCCACTAGGATCAGAGGGAGCCTTCCTTTTTCCTTTGAACCTGTTGTTCCTTTGATTTCCATTCCCCTTGAAGTTTTTGTTGTCATCATCCCTGGGGGAGTCCCTTCTATTGGGGCACTCTCTTACATAGTGACCAGACTTGTTACAAGTGTAACATCTTCCCTTCCTTCCTCTGGGCCCCGCTGTACCATGGTTTTGATTTCTCGGGCCACCATGGTTCTTCTTCTTTGCATGAGCGACGAAGGCAGTAGGGTCACCTCTATTTCCATTAGAGGGATGATCTCTTTCCATCATTCTTGTTTCCTCTTGAGTGCATCTAGTCAGCAATTCATCAAAATTAGGAATCATATTATTATTAAGAATTGTAGTATTAAATACATACCAGTCCCAGGGAATTCCTCCAAGATAAATGAGGACGAGCTCTCGATCAACTACTTCTTCTCCTATGGCAAGGAGATCATTCCTGATTTCTGTGAGCCTCATAAAATATGATGGAGGCTCATGAATCTTCCCCTGCACATAGTCCATGACATATTGAACTTCTAATGACAAATCCAAGGACATCTTCCATGCATGATAATCAAACTTGTCAGTCAACTTATCATCAGACCATTGGTCCTTGACAAGACTTCTTCTTCGATGATTTATTTTCACACTATCTTGGGCTTTGTCTTCACCGATCTGTTTCCATGTTAATTTTAGATAATCATGGTATGTTCTATGATTAATGCAAATTTACTTCAATATTTCTTATGGCCGATTCAATTTAGCAATCACATAAACATGAAAGTAAAATGCTAATAGAACATAATAATAGATTGACATAAGACAAGCCAAATAATGTAGATCATATTTTACAATTATTCTTAACCAACAAAGATAGACAGTGATGTACGTTACGGTAGTCAAGAAGATGCATCAGCGAACAAAGTCTTGCTCAACATCAGATCGTCCAACCTTCCAAGTGTCACACACACCCCTCAAAGACAGCTCCAAAATTCAATGAAAGTCAACAAAAGAACCACTCATCCAGATTTTTGGCATCCATTTCCGGCATCATCCAGATTTCTGGCATCCATATTTCTAATTGTTGTGGTCCTGTGATTTGGCAGATTGGCGTATCAAATGACAAGGCAACATCAAAACCAATCTTTAGAGCTCTAGGACCTAGCCTTCCTAGTCTCAGAGAGGGATCTCTCAATTGTTTGCAAAGATATGACTTGTTTGCTTGTAAAGGGTTGATTTTAGGCTATTTATGAAGTGCAAATTTGTTTGATTGTTTGGTTGGACATGATGATCTAGACAACATAGATAGAAAAGGGAAATCTCTAAGTCATTGGGCAATGGAGTCAAGTGGAATCTGTAATAAGTTTGTAGATGAATCAGGGATATCAAAGGGCAAATCTAACTTGGCTAGTGGATCCACAAGGTCTCTCAGGTGAAATGAAATGGACATCAAAGGTTTAGAATGAAAAGTAGAACTAAGGGAAACTAAGAATCCTTAATTATATGTACTTCTTAACAAAGGGACTTAAAACATTATCTGAACATGAAGAGGCATTCCATAGACAGGGCTAACCATAAATTCTAGAAACCACACTTCAGCAAATAACAATTTCAAGACAAACTTTTCAAATGAAATCTAGGAGTCGAGGAACGCTCTATTTCATCCAAAGATTTCACTTTCAAGGATAATAAAACATTCAAGATTCACAAATAGCTGCATTCATAGAAGAGGGAACTCCTAGACATATTTGATTACAGCTATAAAGTCCTTCAACATAATTATCTCAGCAAGAACAAAGGGTATGATTAAAATAGACCTCTTTGGCAGATTGTAAACAATGGTACTTTGAAGGGAGACTTCAGAAACAATTTTGAAGTGGCAGCAAGTAAGTAGGGAAAACCATAAATCATTCTTGAGACCAACTATTTGAACTATTTAAGAAATAAACAAGCATAAGGGTTCTAGAGAGCAATTAAGAATTCTCTAGAATATCTTAACAAAAGAAAACATAAAGCCAGTGAAGAGTAGACAGAACTAAGGTGATTTCAAAAGACATTTCTTAGCCTAAAATTTTTACTCTACTGCAACAGAGAATGGTGAAACATAATGAAACATGAAATAACAATAACATCTTTAGAGTATTTCACCAACAACCAGGCTCAGGGATCCAATGACAGAGCTTTCTCCATCAACAAGCAGGTGAAAACATCCACAGGTTTCAGAAAATCAATTTCCTTTCAACTTCAGCAGAACTATGTATTACTTCAAAGAGTCATCAAATGCCCACTTTTACAATGAGTTCGAATGCAGTATTTATGCTACAAATGAGGAGGTGGAACTAATCTAGGGTTCAAGTGTTATTAATTACAAAGTAAATGTATTCCTAGCCTTGAAAACCATGCAAGGCATAAGGTAGGAACCTGTGTGCAACTAATTCTTTGTTAATAACTCTATCTTAACTTCCTAAGGAAAAAATAGGTGAGAGATTGACTTTTAAGGCCTCATCCTATCTTTACAATAACTGTGCAGACAGTTTAAATGTAGTATATTGGGGTAATAACTGTCTGTTTATCTTTGTAGGCAGAAAGTAGGTGAAAGGTGTCAATTAGATCTTTTGGGGAAATAATTGCCTCTGTTTGATGTATTCGAGGTTGTCTTTAGCCTATCTTTCCTTCATTTCATCATTAAACTATATTTAAGGCCTTTTAGCCTTGATCTGCTTTTAATTAATCTGTGTTTACTGTCCTTCCTCTTTTCTGCTTTAAACAACTGCTTTTATCCTGGATCCTTTATCTTTCGACCTTTAGCCTTTAATCATTGATCTTAAAGGGGCTAATCTTTGTTTTGACAAACTTAATCTGTGATTAAGCCCTTTAGTCTTCTGTCTTCATCGTCTTCTTTACTGATCTTATGTTTCTGTTTTGTTGTGTGCAGGGGTTTCCTTTTGGTGCGCTGGAGGGTTCCTGTGATCGAACAATGATCATGATTCATCACTCCAACCTTCAGATCAGACTCTTGATTCCCTTTTTCTTCGTGTTTCCGGCCTTTTGGATTGTCATCCAAAGGCCCTTGCCACTTGAAATGGCCGTGAGATGGCTTTTAAGCCTGAGCCACCATAAAACCTGCACATTTAAACAACTGTAAATAAAAACCTGTGAATTTTTGATTTACTACATTTTAGGAGTTTATGGAGGGTTTGAGAGCGATTGCAGAGGTGGAGGATTGTGCGTAGAGGAGGGATTTCATGGCGAAATAGGAGGAAACAGTGGAAATTCAAATATAGGTGTGAAATGAAGGAGGGAAGTTTTGTGCGAAACCAGGTGATTTTTGTGCAGTCAATAAGAAGTAAGCGGTAAAGGGCAGTGGGCGCGCGATTCCATACGATGGTTGCCACACATCTTGGGAAAAACCACCCATTTCACGTGAAAATGGGTCGTTAAACCTCGACGATCAAATGTGCGCGATTCGCGATCTCTGCCGTCAGATCTCATGGAGTGAGATCGACGGTGTGGGAGGAGTCCGATAGGGGTGCAGTTTGGTAGTGGAAAACAGGTGGCGGGTAAGGATTGGGTGATGTTTCTGTGGGTGGAAGGTGGGACCAGGAGTGTGACGTGGGCTATTTCGTCGGGTAGTGGGAATGATCATGAGCGGGTTTTGAAGGTTTGGGGATTGCGATGGTTGTTAGATCAGAGGTGATCAACGACGGAGATCGCTCCAAGGAATAAACGAGTGAGGGAATGGTTAAGAGGGCCGACGATGAGCAAGGGTGCCACAACCGTTAGATTTGGAGGATCGACGGTTGGAATCTATTCGTAATTTCGCGCAAATCACAAATGATCAAGAGGGTCAGTGAAAATGCGAAAGAGCGATCACCGTTGGATCTGGAGGATCAATGGTGAAGATCCTTTCGCAGGGAAGCGGGCGGAATGGAAAGGTGGGGCGAGGGCCGAAAGGGCGATGATGCGAAGGAGCGATGACCATCGGATCTAGAGGATCAACAGTTAGGATTATTTCGGAAGAATGCAAATGCGCGGGGTAAAATATAGATGAAGGGGGCCGAATTTTTTAGCGAATGGTCGCGGGTCTCGGGTCATGTGAAGAAGAGGGGATGAGGGCTTTTAAGCCGAAAGGGGCTTAAGGCCTTCTTTTAATAAGAGGTCGGAAAATAGGCCTAAAAAGTGAGTTTTTGAGCCTTTTTGAGGTTCCGATAGGATAAAAAAGGGGGAATTTAAACCATATGAAGGGGGGTTTTCATGATTTAAATGGATTTTTCAAAGGTAATGAAGGGTAAATGAAGAGTATGAAACCCTTTTTTGAAGAGGAAAGTGATTGTTAAAATGAGTGAAAGATGGGTGAAATGGAGGGGAGAATTATGAGATGATGAACATAACTTTTTATCACAATTCCTTTGTATCAGTAGGATAATCTTGGAGGTTTTGGGCGAAGATTTTCAGTGGATTGGTAGACTTAAGATAAAGAGCAGAGTGGGATTTCAAGAACTTACAGATTTGCACAAAATTTGTTTCTTGAAGAATGAAAAATTCAATTAGCCATCATTTTATATGACAAAATTTTATAGATGGCTAACAGTGGCTCCACTTGGGGAGGGAAACTTGCTTTTTAAGATGTCTAGAACCTCAGAAAATAAATCTTTTGAGTTTCAGTAGACCAGTGCCTTATCCATTTGGGCAGAGTTTCTCTTTTTACTTGCTGATATTTCTCTGAAAAAAGACAACTTTTATCAATCTGCAACATATGATTCCTTTCACACAGTCTTTCTACCTACCCAATCTAATTTGTCCTAGCATTTTCTCTTCTTTGAGTGCATTTGAACTCGCAAACTCTTTGACATTTTATTTTTGAAAACTGAGAATAAACTACCTATCCTATCCTTATTGCTTCCAAGAGTTCAGATTAAGCTGTTGAACTCTTTTTATTTCTACCTATACTACTATCTGTCAAGGTTAAGCTGTTTCACAGATATGCATTTTCTATATTCTAAAACAGAAATTTAAAACATAGTCAAATTAGGATTAAATAGTCCTGATTTGCTATGGTGCCTATGGCTTTTTTGTACAAGATGCACATAGACTTTATTTGCAGAAAATTTAAAACAAAAATTGTGAAGGCTTAAGATCTGAAAATTGTAAGTATCCTTCTTCTCTTTTTCAGCTTTGATTTGGATCTTTTTGAGAGCTATTTTCCCTTTCCTTTCTCGGTTCAAATTTTGAGTTTGTTTGAACCATTTCTTCCTTTATCCTAATTTACTCTACTGATAAGTCAAGTCTGAAATAATCTTATCAATGAGTGCTTCTACTAACTTATCAACATAGATTTAAAGTATGTTCAGCCATGATTAGGCTAGATGACTGAACAATATATCATTTTTTAATCAACAGTGGCACTTAGATTTTCTCACTTTCAGAAAATTCTCTTTTTTGGGCATGGGTCTGTACTTCTTTTAAATCTACCCTCATTTTTTTTTCTTTTATTGTTTTTGTATTTTGTATAATTTCCTTTTAACTGTGTTATGTACAATGAATAAAAACTTTGAAACTAAGACTCTTGACAGAAGTAGTGCTCGAGCATCCTGCCATTGACAGGACCTCCAAATATGTTTTCTCCATTCAGCTCTTGCAGAAAGAATGCATTATGACCCTTTATAGAATGAATGATGTAGGGTGCTTTCCATAGATTCTAGAATTTGCCATGTTTTCCCTTCTCTTCCCTTTTAGAATTTCATTTTAAAACTATATTTCCAACTTGGAAATCATTTGCTTTAGTCCATTTGTCAAATAACTTCTTGATGCCTTCTTGGACTATTTGTGTTCTCTTATATACTTCCTCTCTGGACTGCTGTAAATGAATGGTCTGATTTATCCTTCTCTGCATATCATTATCTTCAGTTTGTAGTTCTTGAAGGAGTTTCATGAATGGAACTCCTAGAGAGGTTGGGAAGATTGCATCCATGCCATAAACTAGCTGATAGGGAGACATATTTATAGATTTCTTGGTAGTTAATCTATCAGCCCATAAAGCATGAACAAGCTTACTATGCCATGATTTTTGATTATGCTCCAACAGTTTTTTGATAATATTGACAAGGTTTTTGTTAGAGGATTTAGCTAATCTGTTTCCTTGGGGATAGTAGGTAGTGGAATGGCCCAAGGTGATATGGTATTTATGGCAGAAGTCAATCATTCTTTTGGATTTGAAGGCAGCGACATTGTCTGTTATGATTTTTCTAGGACAACCAAATCTGGATAGTATGTCAGTTTCAAGGAACTTGATAATGACATAGTCAGTAACATTCCTAGATGGTATGGCTTCTATCCACTTGGTAAAATAATCAGTAGCAGTGAGGATCCACTTATGTTGGGCTGATGAAGATGGGTGAATTTCCCAAATGAAGTCCAAACCCCATTGTTGAAAGGGAGCCTCAACACTGATGGGATGTAAGGGTAAAGGAAGGAGTTTTCTTTTGCCATAAAAAATTTGACACTTATGGTAAGACATGACAAGCTTCTAAGTATCTGGAAAAAGGGTGGGCCAATAGTAACCAGATCTGAGAATTTTATTTGCTTTAGTCTTGCAGTAAAGATGTCCTCCACATTCTTCCTCATGCAGCGCATGCATGATTTTTCCTGCATCAATCTCAAGCAAACATTTAAGAAATATTCCAATAGCATTTTTCCAATATAAAACCCCATCTAATATGCAATAATTTAAAGCCTTCTGTTTTAAAAATCTAGCTTTAGTTTTAGACAAAGAAGGAGGGGCATTCAGATAAAGCATCACATATATGATATCAGCATACCAAGGTGAATTCACAAAAGTTTCTTCGATAAATGGAGTTGTGAATTCTTCTGTTTCTTCTAAAATATCAACCATATTCATGTCTAGTGCTTGGAATTTTGACTCAGCCATGAGTTTTTCTAATCCCCGCCCTTTGATTAATTTGGTGGGCCTAATTTCTAAGTCATATTCTAAAATAACAACAATCCATTTTCCCCTTTTGCCATCGGGGTCTTGACTTAGAATTTCCTTGACAACAGTATGTGGGACCAAGCAATGATGTGAGAATGTAAAATGTAGACTCTAAAGTCTTTCAATGCTTTTACCAAGGCTAAGACTTGTTTCTCCATGATGTTATATTTGAGTGGATCATCTCTTAAGGCCCTACTAAAAAAGGATATTGGTTGTTCTTGCCCCATGATATTCTTTTGTAGTAATACTGCAGCTATTGTATGTTCTGATGCAAAAGAAAAGATATAGAAATCTTTGGTGAAATGAGGAATAATAAGAACTGGTGTTTGAGTGAGAGCTTGTTTCACTAGTTCAAATGACTGTTTAGCTTGTATTGTCCATTTAACACCTATATCTTTCTTAAGCATGTTTGTAATATTTCTTAATAGTTCAGCAAGGTTGGGGATGAATCTCCTCAAAAAAATTATCTTCCCAATGAAAGATTGTAATTCTTTAAGGTTTCTAGGATGGTTGATTTTCAATATGCCATCAATCCTTTTAGGGTCTACTTTGATTCCCTCTTCATAAATTATGTGGCCAAGAAGTTTTCCTTCTTGGAGACCAAAGAGTGTCTTTTTTGGATTCAAAGATAAGCCATATTTCCTAGATTTCTCAAAAACGTTTCTTAAATGAATCAAGTATTCTTCATCAGTTTTAGAGAAAACAGTAATGTCATCAAGGTAAATGATTATAAAATAGACTGTCTTCTGAGAAGGCTATATCCATGGCCCTTTGGAAGGTGGCCCCTGCATTCATCAAACCAAAAGGCATTTTGACATACATGAATGTACCCCAAGGTGTAGTAAAAGCAGTTTTATGTTGATCACTTGGGAGTACTAATACCTTATTGTAACCTGAGAATCCATCCATAGTGAAATTCTTTTAGACCCAACCACCCTTTGAAGTATATGATCCATTTTTGGCAAGGGATAGTTATCTTTAAGGGAGGCTTTATTTAGATTTCTGAAATCAATGCAGAGTCTGACTTCCCCAGTCTTTTTCCTGAAAGATACTAAGTTGGAAACCCATTCTGAATATCTGAGGGGAACTATGATCCTAGCATCATACATTTTCTTGATTTCTTTCTTGACTAAGGGCAATGAAACAGGGTTTATCCTTCTGAGTTCTTGTTTGAAAGGTTTATGATTTTCCTTAAGAGGAATTTTGTGTTGAATGATGCTGTTATCATATGATTTTAGATCCTTGTATCCCCATGCAAACATATCTCTAAATTCTTTGAAAAGTTCTATGTATTGCTGTTTGATATGAGCTGGAAGAGTGCTAGATAGCTTGATCATTTTGGGTTCTGCTAGGCTACCTATGTTATGTTCTTGCATATTTGTTTCTATAGGCTCCATTCTTGGTTCTTTGGCTACATCATTGAAATCAAAGAGCTATTCTAATGGTGTAAGACCTCTTGGATTGTATCATTTTTACATTGTAAAACTTCCAGGTCTTTTTTATCTGTATTGTCAATTATTTCTGCTTTAAAAAGCTGTTCAACTTGGCTTATATTAGTAGAAGAAGACAACTTTGTTTTAGGGATTTGTTCCTTGTTTAAATAGTTTTCTTCATGGCTTGAAGTAGATGTTGGTATGGCAAAGTCATTTTCTGATTGCAGAAAATCATCTATGTGTTTGTCTCCTTCAAACACTTTCCAATAATCTTCATTGTCAGGTATTACAGTCCTGTTTTTTACCTCTATGTTGAATTGTTCGTTTATCTGTGGTATTTGGCAATTACTAGCAGCAAAGGTGAGTTCATTTGCTAGATGATTTTGAGCTCTTGGGATGAAAATGAGTTCATATTTTTCAAAAGTTTTTAGGAGATCAAAGGTAGCATTCCTATATTCTCTGAGCTTTGGGTTTTTGGCTGAATAATCCCCTTTAATTTGTCTGATGATTAGCTCATAATCTCCTTGGACTGATATTTTCTTAGCTCCTAAATATTTGAGCAAATGTAGGCCAAGTAGGAGAGCTTCATATTCTGCAATATTATTGGTGCATTGGAAATCAAGTTTATAAGAGTGTCCTTGATTTGTATTGTGTATCCATACACCAGCTCTAGAACTTGTTTTTCTACAAGAGCCATCAAAGCTTATTTCCCACAGTTTTTCTGTCTCATTTTCATTTCCTTTCTGCTGTTGAAGGGTATTAAAGTTTGAACTGTTTTGTGCTTGAGTTGATAACAGATTTGACTATTTTGTTGGACTAGATTCTTCTTTGTTTTCCTTTTCTTGTTGGTTGATTTCATCCTCATTATATAAGATAAATGAATCTAAATATGAATGAATGGAGTAAACAGGAGTGTTGTTTGGCCTATCTATGTTGCTCACCATGTATTTCATATGAGATTCCCTGTATAGTCTTCTGGTTTGGTTAAACACTGGGATGGTGGCATAAGACATGTCCATTTGAAGGCTCCCCTGAAGTTTGACTCCCCTTGATCTAGATAAAAGCATGCCATACCTAGGGGGAATGTTAGCTACTACTATGTCCATGACTAGACCTTTAGCAGGAATCTGTGCCAAATTTACACATAAATCTTTGATAAGGCCCAAGCATTTGACCCTGCTTGAATCAAAGGAATACATGTCTTTATATGGTTTAGTAATTTCCAAGCCTAGGCTTTCCATTACTACTTTGTGCATAAGATTGTGAGAAGCACCTGAGTCCAACATGGCATTGTGCAAGATTTTGTTATGTATATTTAGGCTGACATAGAAGGGAGGGACAACCCCTTCTTGGTATTTTCCTTAAACTTCAGGACCAAATAATAATTTTGGTTTATCATCTGTCAAGTTAAAAGTATCAGTGTCACTACCTATATTCAAAGCTTTCAAAACTTGATTTTGTATACATCCCGAGTTACTAGTTCAACCAAGGGTATGGTGATTTTGATCTTTGCAATTTCCCCTTCAAGGCTGAAAGGAACTATTGTTCTTGACATATTTACATTTGTTTTGTCATTTACAACTCTCTCAACAATTCTAATTTTCTAAACTTTATTTGGACTGTTATTTGGGACAAATTTGTTAGGGCCATTAGCAGAAGTACTACGGCAACTTTGTTCAACACTTTTCTGACCATTTTTGTCTTTATTTAGATCATCTTTCTTGGCCATAATGTTGGTGTTACTAGCTGTCTTCTTAGGCTGATTTTCTGAAGTTTTCCTAACACCAGTACTAGTGTTTTTGTCATTGGAAATCTCTGGGCTCCCTTTGCTTCTAAGATTATATTGTTTATGTACTTCTATGATTGCATTTTCAAACACCAATCTGTAATCTTCAGAATCTTCATGGTTGTTTTCAATTTGTTCTAAGGAGAAGAAATCTTGTTCTTCTTCAGTGAGAAAAACATCTATCTCACTGTCATATCCTATCAACTTTACATGATTTTCTTCCAACCTTTCAACTTCCCTTTCTTCTTCTTGATCAACATAGTTTTGTTGAAAGGGAGGCTTAATCTATTGGTCATTGTCTCTTTGCCTATCTTGATTAGGGTCTCTTCTGAAATTTGGGTTTCTATTTTTGTTTTGGGGGTTGTTTTGGTTTTCTTTAGGAGGCACTCTATCATTCAGATTTATCTTTTCAAGCATCCTCTCCATTACCCTTACTAAGTTGTCAATTTTGGCATCGGATGATGAGGTTGATGCTATTGTATCATCCCTGTATGTAACTCTTTTTTCTGCTTTCAACCTAGCTCTTTTCTCTATCATATTTGCTTCTACAGTTAAGGCTCCCCTCTGCATATCTTCTAAAGTTGAGGGGTCTCTTTCTCTTAGCTGGTAGACCATTTCAGGATCAAAACCCTCTGGGTATTTGGCTAAGGCTAGGCCTAGTGGAGGTTTCATGTCTGGGGGAAGCACATTGTAAACACTATTGAATCTAGTGCAATAGTCTTGGACACTTTCCCCAATGTTTCTTTTGAGGTTGGTATATTCTGAAAGGATTTGGAGAGGATTCTTCCTAATTTCCCATTTATTTATGAATGTTTGATATAAAGAAGGGAGATCATTTATGCTATTAGGAGTTAAACCCTTAAACCATTTATGGGCTTCTCCTCCTAAACTTTGGGCAAAGATTCTCATCTTAATGGTCTCTTCTTCTATTTCCATGTAATCAAAAGCATCATTCATTTTATCTACATGCTGTTGGGAAGTAGTAGGTTCATTTCCAGTGAAATGAGGAATTCTAGATTGATAATCATTGGGTAAAGGAACCAGAGGTTGTAGCAACACTAGAGGGGCATACCATGCTGCCATGATAGGAAATAATGGGGGATCTACAAGAGGTGGATTAACAAGAGGGAAATTAGGCTGAAATGGAGTGTTTTGAACAGTGGATGTGTGGGTAGGAGTAGAAGAAACACTTGGGCCAACAAACTGATGATGATAGATCTGTTATGGAAGGAGCTGAAATGATGGAGAAGCTAAGAATCAGGTGGAGTAGAAGGTGAGGCTTCTCTGCTAAAGCTCTATTGCAAATATGTAGTTTCAAAATCAGATTGGTTTAAATCACTTTGAGACTTATTTCTAAATAGGTTCTTTGTATGAGGTAAGTCGAATTGAGGATCTTTCAAGAATGTAAGATTTTCTGGAACAAAATTTGTTCTTGGGATGGTCCTATCAGTAGTTAAATTTCCAGATCTAGAGTTTTGCCACAAAATATTTTCTGGGTTATCAACTATTGTAGGAGGATTAGGGTCTGGGTGAGATTTGGTATAGATCCTATGTGAAGCTAGATTTCAATTTTCAAAATTTTGGAGAGGGTAAAAAAGCTTAAGGACTGTTTTCTTCAAAGGTCGACCTCTCACAATGTTTATATGCTTTTCTAAAAAGTGGGACTAAACTTCAAAACTTCTTCAGGGATGGTTAACACATTTCTAAGGAAATCTAGAGTACTAGGGAGGTAATAGGCCTACTGGGGCTAGTGGAGTCGCCAGGTGGAAATTTTTAGCTTTTCTAAAGGTAAAATGTTTTATGGTCCACCACCAATGATTTATTTGAGAACCAACTTGAAATGTTTTGGGTTTTTTGAGTTTTTTGTAGTTCTATGGTTTGTAAGAGTGTACTATACTTGATTTCATCACTTAGCTAAGGTGGTGAAACAAACAGGGTCTACTCTATGGCTTATCACCTAATTTTATGAGGTAACTGAAGGACTAATGAGTCTATAAGGGCTTGCTAGGCATGAACTTAGAGGTCCCACCGTGATCGCCAGAATGTTGTGGTCCTATGATTTGGCAGATTGGCGTACCAAATGACAAGGCAACATCAAAACCAATCTTTAGAGATCTAGGACCTAGCCTTCCTAGTCTCAGAGAAGGATCTCTAAATTGTTTGCAAAGATATGACTTGTTTGCTTGTAAAGGGTTGATTTTAGGCTAGTTATGAAGTGCAAATTTGTTTGATTTTTTGCTTGGACATGATGATCTAGGCAGCATAGATATAAAAGGGAAATCTCTAAGACATTGGGCAATGGAGTCAAGTGGAAGCTGTAATAAGTTTGTAGATGAATCAGGGATATCAAAGGGAAAATCTAACTTGGCTAGTGGATCCACAAGGTCTTTAAGGTGAAATGAAATGGACATCAAAGGTTTAGAATGAAAAGTAGAACTAAGGGTAATTAAGAATCCTTAATTATATGTACTTCTCAACAAAGGGACTTAAAACATTATCTGAACATGAAGAGGCATTCCATAGACAGGGCTAACCATAAATTCTGGAAACCACACTTCAACAAATAACAATTTCAAGACAAACTTTTCAAATGAAATCTAGGAGTCGAGGAATGCTCTATTTCATCCAAATATTTCACTTTCAAGGATAAGAAAACATTCAAGATTCACAAATAACTGCATTCATAGAAGAGGGAACTCCTAGACATCTTTGATTACAGCTATAAAGACCTTCAACACAATTATCTCAGCAAGAAAAAAGGGTATGATCAAAATAGACCTCTTTGGCAGGCTGTAAACAATGATACTTTGAAGGGAGACTTCAGAAATAGTTTTCAAGTGGCAGCAAGTAAGCAGGGAAAACCATACATCATTCTTGAGACCAACTGTTTGAACTATTTAAGAAATAAAAAAGCATAAGGGTTCTAGAGAGCAATTAAGAATTCTCTAGAATATCTTAACAGAAGAAAACATAAAGACAGTGAAGAATAGACAAAACTAAGGTGCTTTCAAAAGACATTTCTTAGCCTAAACTTTTTACTCTACTACAACAGAGAATGGTGAAACATAATGAAACAGGAAATAACAATAACAGCTTTAGAGTACTTCACCAACAACCAAGCTCAGGGATCCAATGACAGAGCTTTCTCCATCAATAAGCAGGTGAAAAGATCCACAGGTTCCAGAACATCAATTTCCTTTCAACTTCAGCAGAACTATGTATTACTTCAAAGAGTCATCAAATGCCCACTTTTACAATGAGTTCGAATGCAATATTTATGTTGCAAATGAGGAGGTGGAACTAATCTAGGGTTTAAGTGTTATTAATTACAGATTAAATGTATTCCCAGCCTTGAAAACCATGCAAGGCATAAGGTAGGAACATGTTTGCAATTAATTCTCTGTTAATAACTCTATCTTAACTTCCTAAGGAAAAAATAGGTGAAAGATTGACTTTTAAGGCCTCATCCTATCTTTACAATAACTGTGTGGACAATTTAAATGTATTATATTGGGGTAATAGCTGTCTGTTTATCTTTGTAGGCAGAAAGTAGGTGAAAGGTGTCAATTAGATCTTTTGGGGAAATAACTGCCTCTGTTTGATGTATTCGAGGTTGTCTTTAGCCTATCTTTCCTTCATTTCATCATTAAACTATATTTAAGGCCTTTAAGCCTTTATCTGCTATTAATTAATCTGTGTTTATTGTCCTTCCTCTTTTCTGCTTTAAACAACTGCTTTTATCCTGGATCCTTTATCTTTCGACCTTTAGCCTTTAATCATTGATTTTAAAGGGGATAATCTTTGTTTTGACAAACTTAATCTGTGATTAAGCCCTTTAGTCTTCTGTCTTCATCGTCTTCTTTACTGATCTTATGTTTCTGTTTTTCTGTGTGCAGGGCTTTCCTTTTGGTGTGCTGCAGGGTTCCTGTGATCGAACGATGATCATGATTCATCGCTCCAACCTTCAGATTAGACCCTTGATTCCCTTTTTCTTCATGTTTCCGGCCTTTTGGATCGTCATCCAAAGGCCCTTGCCGCTTGAAATGGATGTGAGATGGCTTTTAAGCCTGAGCCACCATAAAAACTGCACATTTAAACAACTGTAAATAAAAACCTGCGAATTTTGGATTTACTACATTTCAGGAGTTTATGGAGGGTTTGAGAGCGATTTCAGAGGTGGAGGATCGTGCGTAGAGGAGGGATTTCATGGCGGAACAGGAGAAAACAGTGGAAATTCAAATATAGGCACGAAATGAAGGAGGGTGGTTTTGTGCAAAACTGGGTGGTTTTTGCGCAGTCAATAAGCAATAAGTGGTAAAGGGTGGTGGGCGCACGATTCCATATGATGGTTTCCACGCGTCCTAGGAAAAACTGCCCATTTCACGTGAAAATGGGTCGTTAAACCTCGGCAATCAAATGTGTACAATTCGCGATCTCCGCCGTTGGATCTCATGGAGTGAGATCAACGGTGTGGGAGGAGTTCGATAGGGGCGCAGTTTGGTAGTGGAAAACAGGTGGCAGGTAAGGATTGGGTGATGTTTTTGTGGGTGGAAGGTGGCACCAGGAGTGTGACGTGGGCTATTTCGTTGGGTAGTGGGAATGATCATGAGTGGGTTTCGAAGGTTTGGGGATTGAGATGGTTGTTAGATCAGAGGTGATCAATGGTGGAGATTGCTCCAAGGAATAAACGGGCGAGGGAATGGTTAAGAGGGCCGATGATGAGTGAGGGTGCCACAACCGTTAGATTTGGAGGATCGACGGTTGGAATCTATTCGCAATTTCGCACAAATCACAAATGATCGAGAGGGTCAGTGAAAATGCGAAAGAGCGATCACCGTTGGATCTAGAGGATCAACGGTGAAGATCCTTTCGCAGGGAAGTGGGTGGAATGGAAAGGTGGGGTGAGGGCCGAAAGGGAAATGATGCGAAGGAGTGATGACCGTCGGATCTGGAGGATCGACAGTCAGGATTATTTCAGAAGAATGCAAAGGCGCAGGGTAAAATATAGATGAAGGGGGCCGAAGTTTTTAGCGAATGGTCGCAGGTCTTGGGTCATGTGAAGAAGAGGGGCTAAGGGATTTTAAGCCGAAAGGGGTTTAAGGCCTTATTTTAATAAGAGGTCGGAAAATAGGCCTAAAAAGTGAGTTTTTGAGCCTTTTTGAGGTTCCAATAGGATAAAAAAGGGGGAATTTAAACCATATGAAGGGGGTTTTTCATGATTTAAATGGATTTTTTAAGGGTAATGAAGGGTAAATGAAGAGTATGAAACCCTTTTTTGAAGAGGAAAATGACTGTTAAAATGAGTGAAAGATGGGTGAAATGGAGGGGAGAATTCTGAGATGATGAACATAAATTTTTATCACAGTTCCTTTGTATCAATAGGATAATCTTGGAGGTTTTGGGTGAAGATTTTCAGTGGATTGGTAGACTTAGGATAAAGAGCATAGTGGGCTTTTAAGAACTTACAGATTTGCACAAAATTTGTTTCTTGAAGATTGAAAAATTCAATTATCCATCATTTTATATGACAAAATTTTATAGATGCCTAACACCGACATCCAACATCCATTTCCAGCATCATCCATATTTCCAACATCATTTTTGACATCCATATTTCTGACATCCATTTCCGGCATCCATTTCTGGCATCATCCATATTTTCGACATCCATATCTGGCATCATCCATATTTTCGGCATCCAGATTTCTATCATCCATATTCACACGTGGAAGAGAGAGAAGCCTCTTCTAGGATGTACGAACCAATCAGATCATGAGGACTGTGTGTGATGAGATGGTGATGAAATGGACATCATCTCTCTCCAATTTATATCAGTTAGTGAGGGTGTGTGACACATCTATTAGGCTTGTGATCCTACATTATAAATCTGCTCAAACTTGCACATGCGTGGAAAATAAAATCAAAACATATGTTCTGCGTATCCAAACAAAATGATCTTTAGATCAATCTTGCACCTCTCCGAAAGAGGAATCCAGCAAAAGAAAAAATATAATCATCAACATATGAGCAGTGCAACCTGGAGTTTGGACCTAGTTTCCCAAAATTAACAATAATTCTAGAGATAATGTGGGAGCACCCACATCACAATGCAGACAAAGGAGGTCTATAGAGCGGTACACTGGCTACATGACTCTTATGAGAAAAAGTGTAGAGATTGAGCCATCCTCATTCAAGGAGGCAGTGCAGAAACTAGTATGGGTTGATGCCATGGCAGAGGAATATGACTCTATCATAAAAAAAATGCATGGGAAGTTGTCCCAAGACCATAGGACAAGTCAGTTGTGGGATCCAGATGGATCTACAAGGTGAAGCAGGCAGCAAATAAGAGTGTCAAGAAACAAAAGGCTAGATTTGTGGCCAAGGGGTTCTCTCAGCTGGAGGGATTGAGTATGAAGAGACATTTACTCCAGTTTCAAGGTACTCGTCAATCATATTCATTCTTGCACTTTCAACGCAGATGGGATGGGAGATACTCAAATGGATGTAAAGGAATCCTTCCTTGATGGAGTGATTGAGGAAGTGTACATGAGAAACAAGAAGGATTTGAGACATTCGACAAAGAGTCACATGTGTTTAGACTCAAGCAAGTGTTGTATGGACTGAAACAAGCACCCCGTGCTTGGTACACTAATATCGACAATTATTTCACCGTGTTAGGCATCACCAAAAGTGAAGCAGATGTGAACCTTTACCAGATTGTGGTTGAAGGTAAATTATTAATTATAGTACTATATGTCAATGATTTGATACTAACAGGTGATGAGAAGCTGATCAAGTCTTACAAAGAGGATCTTGCAAGAGAATTTGAGATGAAGGACATGGGGCTCTTGCATTATTTCCTTTGTTTAGAAACTTGGAAAAGATACGGGGACTGTTTGTCTCTTGGTGAAAGTATGCCAACGAGATAAAAAAGAAGTTTCAAATGGAGAGAAAAAAGCCCATGGATACTTCTCTAGCAGGGAATTGGAGGAAGGAAGATGCTACTTCAAGCGAAGTGGTAGAAGCTACCATCTATAGGAAGCTTATAGGTTCACTTATGTACTTGGTGAACACACGACCAAACATGTGTTATGCAGTCAAAAAAATTAATCAAGTAATGGTTGAGCCTACCGAGCTCTATTGGAAGGAAACCAAACATGTGTCTGAGATATCTCATAGGAACCACTCAATTTGGTCTTTGGTACAGGCAGAAAGAGGGTGTGAAGCTTCAAGGCTTCATAGATGCAGATTGGGTAGGGATTCCATCAGACAAGAAGAGCACATCAGGGGGCATCTTCAGTCTTGGGTTAACAACAATTGCCTGGTACAATAGGAAGCAGAGATCGGTTGCACTCATTTCAGCAGAAGCAAAGTACATGGCTGCTAGCCAAGCAACTTGTGAGGCTATGTGGATGTGGAATATCCTTGTTGGATTGCTTGGTTAGCAGATGGATTTGACAATGATTTACTGTGATAACCAGAGTTGCATCAAACTCTTGGTTAATCCAATTTTTCATGATAGGTCAAAGCATATTGACATTCGATACCACCATCTTAGAGATTGTGTGTAGAGGCAGATTATGTTGTTAGAGTACATTCCTACAGAGGAGCATGACATAGACATATTGACAAAGGCATTGCCAAGGGAAAAATTCAAGTTCAATAGAGGAAAGATCAGGGTATTAGAAAATCCATTTGTTGTTGAGAGGCAGTGTTGAAAATGGCAACAAGAAATTCTAGTTTAATTTTCCCTTGAATTAAATTAGAATTAAAATTGTAATTCCACATGTCATCACAAATTGTACGAGTTAACTAAGTTAAATTGACTTAGTTCGTTCAGTTAATTTGAGTTGAGAGTCTAATGAGAGACATGTGGACTGTATCCTACATTATAAGAGCCCTAGATGAGTTTATTATGAGTGTATGAATTTACAAGGTAAGTTCCGTAGATCAAGAACCAAAGGTCACCACTCACAAACAGATCACAAATCAGTACACCAGTATAATCACGTGGTTAAAACCCTCAAAGAGGGAAATAGTCCACGCCTTGAGCCAATGCAGCCACTTCAGGGAATTTATTAATATAAAAGAAAAGTTACATATGTTTCTCTCATAAACGGTTACCGGACAAATGACCCTCCATGCTCTTTAAATAGAGATCATGGACCAATCGGGTGTTAAGCCACGGATCAAGTGCCGTTAATACCGAGGTGAGAGATAACCGTCGGATCACTACAAATCATGACCGTTGGATTATAAGTTACAAATGTACATGGTAAAGAAACACACTTTACCTAACTCTACACTAGACTAAGTTATTCTTAACTATTTCCTATGTGTCGGAATATCCTAACATCCCCCCTTAAGAACAACTTGGGATAGGATTGAAGGATTTACAAAGGTGACACAAAAGGAGCCTATTTCCTATTTGTCGAAATATCCTAACATCCCCCCCTTAAGAACAAATTGGGATAGGATTGAAGGATTTACAAAAGTGACACAATAGGAGAAGGAAGGAGGCATTAGAGCCTATCCCCCCTTAATGACAACTTTCCTGAACTCCAAGCATGGATCGAAGTTTGGTAAAATTCACTTCTGTGAGAGCCTTCATAAAGATATCGGCTACTTGATCATTGGTCGGACAATACTGCACTTCAAGAACACGATCATGAATGAGCTTTCTAATGAAGTGTATATCGAGTTCAATGTGTTTCATACGTTGATGCTGAACTAGATCTTTACATAGCTAAATGGCACTCTGATTATCACACCAAAGTGTAGTTGGATGCTACTGATGAAGACCAAATTCAGACAGGATCTGACGAAGCCACATGGCTTCCTTGCTGGCTTCAACTGCACCACGATACTATGCTTCTGCTGAAGAAAGGGAGATGGCATTTTGTTTCTTACAAGACCAAGTAATAGGTCCTGAGCCAAGAGTGAATACATATCCTGCAGTGGACTTCCGATCATCAGGGTCACCAGCCCAATTAGAATCAGTGAAACCAATCAACAAGGGAGATGCTCCTACACTGTAATGAATCCCGAACTAAACTGTACCTCGAATATATCAAATTATTCTTTTAGCTGCTTTCCAATGATTTTCATGAGGTTGGTGCATAAACTGAGTGATAAGACCAACGGAAAAGGAAAGGTCAAGACAAGTATGTGTTAGATACAAAAGTTTACCAACAAGTTGACGGTATAAGGTAGCATCAACTTCAGGGGTAGTACAGTTGACTGAAAGCTTGACTCCAGATTGAAAGGGAGAAGGGGCAGGCTTATAGTCTTCCATGTGAAAGTGGTGTAGAAGATCACATGCATACTTGGACTGAGAGAGGGTAATGATTTCCTTAGATTGCAAGACTTGAAGACCAAGGAAATAATGCAAGTGTCCTAAGTCTGTCATTTCAAACTTCTTTTTGAGGCTAGACTTCACACGGTTTATATGATTTGGATCACTACCAGTAAGGATAAGATCATCAACATAAAGAACAAGGATGGTGAAGGAATTACCCACCTTCTTGGTGTAGATAGTGTTGTCAGAATGACACCTAGAAAAGCCATTATCTAAGAGAAATCTATCCATTTTGGCATACCAAGCTCGAGGAGCTTGTTTGAGACCATAGAGAGACTTCCTAAGGCGACAAACAAGGCTGAAGTCTTTTTGGATAAAGCCAGGGGGTTGTTCCATGTAGATTTCTTCATGCAAATCTCCATGTAAGAAGGTGGATTTAACATCCATCTGATGGACTTCCCATTTAAAGGAGGCAGCAAGGGAAAGAACAAGGTAGATAGAATTCATTTTGGCAACAGGGGAGAAGGTTTCAGTATAGTCAATGCCTTCAACTTGTGAAAAACCTTTAGCGACAAGACGAGCTTTATGTCTATCCACTTTTTCATTTGGTCCAAACTTTGTTCTGTAAACCCATATGCATCTAACAAGTTTTCTTCCTTTTGGAAGAGGAACAAGATCCCAAGTATTGTTTTCCAATAAGGAATGATACTCTTCATTCATAGCTTCATCCCAATCTGGATGCCCAGAGACTTCTTCAAAGGTTTCTGGATCAATTTTTTCTGGAACTTGAGCCAATGAGGAAGAAGCTCTTTCGAACTGAGAACATGTACGTCGTCGATCGATAGGGTCACCTGCAAGAGGACCTGCTGCATCCCAAGTAGAGCGAACCCATCTTAGAAGCGGTGGAGTACAAGGAACAATTTCACGAGTTGTAGGAGGATTGTCATCCTCGCTGTCATCATCTGAACTAGAAGGAATGATATTAAAAATAGAAGAGAGAGAGAGAGGTGGCACATATGCTGAATCAGGCTCGTAGGCAAAAGGTGGCACACCCGCCGAACTAGGCTCGCAGGGCGATATATTTTCATCAAACTTTACATCTCTTCTAATGATAATATTTTTTGGATTTTGGTTGAAGAAGTCTATATCCTTTGACATATTCAGAATATCCAACAAAAATACATTTTTAACTCTTAGGTTCTAAGGCTTTATGTTTCACATATGGAATATGGGCCCAAGCATCACTTCCAAAAACATGAAAGTGACTTACATCTGGTTTAATTGAGCTCCAAGCTTCTTCTAGAGTTATATTCTTTAAAAATTTAGTAGGAGTGCGATTTACTATGTAATTTGCACAGTTAATGGCTTCTGCCCAAAAATTGAGACCAAGTCCTTTAGATTGAAGCATACAATTAGCCATTTCTTTTAAGGTGCGATTCTTCCTTTTAGCTACACCATTTTGTTGTGGAGTATATGGAACAGTATGTTGCAATTGAATGCCATGCTCAGTGCAGAAGTTGATAAATTTGTTGTTAACATATTCTCTGCCATTGTCTGATCTTAACTTAAGAATTTGATGTCTAGATTGTTTCTCAACAAAGGCCTTGAAGGCCAAGAACATGTTAAAAACTTCACTCTTGAGTTTTAAGAAATATACCCAAGTGCATTTGGAAAAATCATCAATGAAAGTTAAGAAGTACTTGCAACCAGAGAAAGAAACAACAGGAAGTGGACCACATAAATCACTGTGCACAAGCTGCAAAGGGGCTGAAGCGTGCCAAGAGGCACGTTTGTCAAAACTATCCCGATGATGTTTTCCGAGTACACATCCGGAGCAAACACCATCTTGGCAAGATACCATAGGAAGGCCCGTCACCATATTTTCCTTACATAGAGTTTGAAGAGAGCGATAGTTTAAGTGACCAAATCGCTCATGCCAAAGTTTTCTCACATCATCATTATGAGCAACAAAAACATAGGGAAGAGATGATGACCCAAATTTGTCAAACTTATACAACCTTGTGGAATCATCAGCAATGCCAGTAGTTAAAATATGTTTAGGATCTTTGAGGTCCTTGATTACAACATCATGAGGTGAGAATTCTACTATTTTCCCTTCACCTGAATGAGTTATCTGATAAACAGATAGAAGGTTGCATGACAAGGTAGGAACACATAGTACATCATTAAACTGACTATTATCTAGATGAATGGTTCCAGATCCTACAACACTAAGAGATCTATCATCACCAACATAAATATGTTTGGTGTTACAATCATTTAAAGAAGAAAACATGGATTTATTTTTAGCCATGTGGTAAGAAGCTCCAGAATCATTGAGCCACTCATGAGAAGGAGAAGAAGAGGATACATTTAATGCATAACCAGATCTTGACGCTTGACAACCACAAGCAGAGAGTTCCATGCCTGAAGATGAAGGTGAAGAGTGCTCCAAATTGATGTTGTGCTTCTTCATTCCTTCTTCTAAGGCTTCCATCTTCTTAAAACATTTGGACTCTAGATGGCCACCCTGGTTGTAATGTCTCTTTGTCTTCTTCCCTTTGTTTTGATTTGTCTTATTATTTTGGTGATTTGATTTTTTAGTTTGTGGCTGAAATTGCTTAGGGCCCTTGTTTTGTTTAGGACCATATTTTTTAGGATACTGCTTCTTGGGATTCTTTTGATATGGTTTTGTTGGGCTGCTAAGGCTTTCTTAGAAGCGTTTCCAGCAGTGATAAGACCAAGGTGTAAAATTTTTTCTTGTTTTCTTATCAAAGAATCACAAAAGGCATCAAAAGAGGGATTCTTGTAGGTGGTTCCTGAAGAAATGATGGCTTCTCTGGTGGAATGGAAGGTGGAAACAAATACAGAGTATGCAGGACCAAGCTTAGCAAGAATGCAATATATGAGGCTACCATCTTCCTTTTTGACCTTACACCCTTTTAAAAGAATTCTAAGGGTCTTGAATTTGGACAAAAAGTCTTCAATAGAGGAGAAATTATTAGGGTCCAAAGTAAGAAACTCATTTTCAAGCTGGTGGGCCCTGATTTGATTTTGAATGCCAAAAACATTATTTAGCTTGTCTAGGGCTTTATTAGGGGTGTCAATGTCAAGGATGTGAAATCAAAGATCTTGAGCAATGGACATTCCTATCAACCCTCGTGCTTGATCTTGTCTATTTTCCCATTTAGGAACTTTATCATCATCGGAAGGTTTAGTTTCTTGACCTGTGGCTATTCTATAAAGCCCTTTACTTCTAAGTATATCTACCATGTGAGGTAGCCATTGGAAATAATTGGTGCTGTTAAGAATAACCGGGCATGCACTTTCCATTTAAAAAAAAAATGAAGCTGAGAAAAGTTGAAAATAACTGCTCCAATGGAAAGATCTCGAAAAACTAGGTCGTTTCAAAAAAACCGGCTCAAAAAATGGCTTCCGAATGAAGAAGTTATGCCATTTGAAAAATATGAGTTGTAGATGCCGAATAGTTGCAGGAACGGGATGAAGTGCGGCTTTTAAAAAAAAAACAATTCCGCCGCTTTGAAAAAAAACTTTTTATAAAGAAGCTTGAGAAGGAGACTTGAACCCAAGACCTCTATTCTCATAAACTAACCCCTCACCAAGTGAGATAGTAAAAGGATCATGTTATTTTAGAAAGGAGGAAGGGGGGATTATTATTATTATTATTATTATTATTATTATTATTATTATTATTATTATTATTATTATTATTATTATTATTATTATTATTATTATTATTATTATTATTATTATTATTTGGTGTGCGTGCCTTTTCCTGCACAAAAAATAATAAAAAAAAAGAATGAAAAGCCTTACGTAGTAAAAAAATTTCCCTAGATCGCACAAAGACGCGGGGAAAGAGCATACGTAGTAAAAAAATCCCTTTTTCCTGTTTCTAATTTGCCGAGATTGCACGGAGCGCATAGCAAAGAGCATACACAAAGAAAAGGGTATAGATCCGACAAATAAATAAAACCTTAATACAAAAAGAAAAACCGAAATAAGTAGAACTATTAACAAATATAACTGCAAAATAGATGCTTTATACCTCTAGATCTAAACTGACATAACTTGGGCAGTCAGAAACCTTTTCGCATGAAACGAAAGGCGTTCCTCACTATAACAGATGCTCCGGACACAATCGAGTAGTTCTCCAAGCCCAAAAATGTTCAGAAATAGTAGATCTACAAAACGGAATTCACATGCAGTCAAATCGGCTTCGGAGTTTGATCAACAACGGACGTGGCCCTCAAAATAGCTCTGATACCATGTAGGAATTTATAGGGTAAGTTCCGTAGATCAAGAACCAAAGGTCACCACTCACAAACAGATCAAAAATCAGTACACCAGTTTAATCACATGGTTAAAACCCTCAAAGAGGGAAACAGTCCATGCCCTGAGCCAACGCGGCCACTTCGGCCGCTTCAGGGAATTTATTAATATAAAAGAAAAGTTACATATGTTTCTCTCATAAACGGTTACTGGACAAATGACCCTCCATGCTCTTTAAATAGAGATCATGGACTAATCAGGTGTTAAGCCACGGATCAAGTGTCATTAATATCGAGGTGAGCGATAATCGTCGGATCACTACAAATCGTGACTATCAGATTATAAGTTACAAATGTACATGGTAAAGAAACACACTTTACCTAACTCTACACTAGACTAAGTTATTCTTAACTATTTCCTATGTGTCGGAATATCCTAACAGTGAGTTGCAATTAATTAACTTAGTTTACATGTGTTAAAATCAGTTTAACTAGTTCTAACTGATAGAGAAACTAGTGAGAGATCAAAAAGTGGAACTTGGACTTAAACCATATCTAGTGATCATTCATCCATAAATAACTCATGCATGTCAGTTTTGAGAAATACCTAGTTGATATTTGAGTTCAAGGGCAGTGTACTATCAGTTGTATAATCATCCAAGTGTACAAGTGGTGCATGGAGTCAGAGGAAGGGCCTTGATGTATTGCGTAATCCTTATTGGGGGGTTTCCTTGTTAGTAGGGCCTAATTATCCAAGGAAACAACTTGAAAAAAACATTGTATTTTTCTCATATTTTTTGACTTATGCAATATACAGAGAGTAGGGTTTCTAGCTATGGCTTTCCCAAGGAAATATTTCTGATGTGTGTGATTTAAATTCTTTCTCATTCTTGTTATGTGACTGTACGATCGTAATTGGTTTCCGCAAATTGTTAGAGTAGATTCAAGTATTTTTTTTTAGCATATTACAAATATCAGTTTTAATTTACGTGGATTTTCTAAACAATTGGTTTTTTCTCCTCAGATGTGCTATATTGTCTCATGTTTGTGGTGTATTTTCCCTCTTGGGTTGGCATTTTGACCCTGTTGATTACTTAGTGTGCCTATTCTTGAAAAGGCCTAGCCCAACATATTGGAATTGTTTCTTTAGGAATTTACTGTCTACTCTTTGGGCATATGTGGAAGATTTAAAATATTGATTACAAGGAAATTTAATAAATGCATAGAGTATTATGCTAGCATGGATATTTTATCAATGTCAATAAGATGTCTATATTCTTAGTGACAACCAAGGGACATAATAACAAACATCAATTCATATCCCAAAATTCAATGGTCATGGACACCCTTTTGTAACCAAAAATAAAAATCCAAGTTCTAGAAGTTGAATGCTTAATGTGAAAGAATATAGTTTGTAATCTCAACTAATGTTTGCACTTAGTTGCCTCCGACTATGGAGTGTTAGTGAATTATACCCCTAATGATATCATGGAAGAGGAAACAATTTTGAAATGACTGAAGACATACACTTGAGAAATTGAGGATCAAGATAAGAAACTCAATAGGTATTTTTCATTAGTATTTCATATGTTATAGAGAGCAACATTAATATTAGTGGTATTTTTTAATGTTATACTAGTTGAAAATTTTGAAATACCCTTTGAAGGATATTTTGTATCCTTTTGTACTCAACACATAATACACAATAGTTACATTCTTAGGGAGGTAGGCAAGGGATGGGTGCCATTTTCCCCAAGAGGAAACATTTAACTATCATTCTCTTGGAACCTAGGATTAACATCCAACAACCAAGCCAAAACCTATTCCATGTACATAGGACTTAAGCTCACCTCATAATTTGATATCCCTAAGCTCATCATAATGGGAGATTCCAAAAATATAATTCAACACCTTCAATTATGTACTCTCCCCTCTAAGGCTAGACTGCACTTGATTTATGATCCTATAAACTCACACCTTTCTCAATTCCCTCTTGTCTCCTTTTAAAATGTCCTCTATATTAGTAATTCTCCTGTTGATCAATAAGCCAACCTATCCCTCCAAGGAAAAAGAGGAGACCTCTTAGTTAATGTTCATTATCCCACCCTCACAAGTCCATGATGTCCCCCAACTATTACTTAGCATTTCCAAAATCTCTACATGGCCTCAATCTATTATATATTGCATAAGATTATGACATATCTATCACCTCCATGTTTTAATACCATGTCCTAACATTTATAATAATCATCTCCCATCATCTTCTCAGCACTGAGGTGTGATTTCCCGTGTGCCAATCGATCCTTAGGTCAGTCCTTTGCATCATTGTAGGGAAAGAGGCTCTATGGAGATGGGATTGGAAGTAATGGCTTGGATTGATAATGGTACTCTACCCAACTTTTGGCATCACTTTTGTTTTTTCCTACAACACACCCCCCCCCCCCCGCCTCCCTTGCTCTCCTTTTGCTATAAATTTTAACATCACACTATAATGCTCTCAACCCCTAGATCAAACAACGTAAACATTTAAATGAGAACTCTAGCCATAAAACCCCCAAAAAACATGAAAAACAACCCAAAAATGAAAAGTGTGTATTCGAGAATGAGGTTTATTTTTTTAAGGGTTAATTTGCAACATTTGTTAAAAATGCCAGTAAAACCAATTTTCCTGTGCAAAATAAATGGAAAAAACACACTAATGTTGATGCTAGAATACCATTTTTATTTTCTGGGTACAATTTCAACATTTTTTTTAGTAATGATGTTAAATATAAAATAATGCGATTTTAAACACATTAAAATTCCAACAATTTTTATCCATGTCATTTAACATATAATATCATGACACTAAAAATCCCTAAAATTCTAATTGTTTTCAACCATAATGTTAAAGATAAAAGTTATTTCACAATTTTTCACCCATAGAATTAAAAAAAATTAACTTTTTTCAACATATTTCAACCATGATATTATGAACAAATTATATGACTAAAATAACCCAATGAGACATAAATTATTTCTCTTAGTTATTGTTGCATTGTGAATATTTTAAACAAATGAATTCATCATAATTAAAACATATAATCCAACAAACATAAAATTGACTCATAACTTCATGTAAGATCATATGGAAGTTAAAATATCATTTTCATTTCTCAATGCAAGCATCATTTATATAAATTGTCTTACACAATTATTCAAAATCATTCATATTTTCTTGCACACCATCAGAATTCACATCTTCAGATGGATGACTAGATGCAGATGAAGATGTTCCATATTATTCTTTATCATCAAATAGTGCCCCATCTGAGTCAACATTCATGCCCACCATTTGAGGTTTCAGAAGTCTTCTTGTTCTATGACTGGGTTTATCCGACTGCCATCTCAACGCTATTACTTCTGCTAGCAACCTCTTCAAAATATCTATTGTCCTAGAGAGAAGAGTTCCTCTCTTTGTTCAATTGAAGTCATAAACAAGTATGTCAACTTCCTCCAATTTTAAGAGGTATGTGCGGTGACGATTTATATTTGTATCCTTTATTTTTCTCTTTTTGCCAATTTTTTTATCAACTACCATCTCTGGCTTGTACACACCATTGAATGAGTGTGTGTTTGTGGCATACCAATGTACTTCAACACCTGTAACATCTTCATTTTTGTAATGACCTTTATAACCTTGGAAACCCAGAATGGATAGCCATGTGGATATTTATCTGCTAACACTATGATCATGCAACCCTCCTTAATATCCTGTACTGAATCCCTGTAAAGGTCTTCCACGGCTTCACGTTGTGCACGAGATCTTCTGGAACCAACATACATTTCTCTTTCCTCCACATGTGTAGAATTAATAATACCTTGAGATTGTTGTTGTTCAACAATGCTTGTTTCCTCATGTTCATTTGACACATTTTGTGGCCAAATAAATGGAGTCTTCAAAAGCATATCTTTATTTGTTGATCTTGAAAGGATATCACTTTGATCATTGAAAAATGACTCACACCAAACTGAATAAGCAAGATCAAGGTACTCATATGTATATCTAATGGATTTTTTAATTTATTCCAGGCATTCAGAATAATCTATATCTCTCTTTTGCCTTCGTGCATTATGAATTTTAGCAACTGATTGTAATAACAATATATTTGGCCCAAATATTGGATGATTTGGAATAAACTTCAAAAATGCCAAAACTGATGACGGTGCCCATTCTGCAGTAGTTGAATACTTCTTGCCCCATATAAGTGTTTTCCCATCAATTTTTTGATATGAAATTGATGTTGGAAGCTAATGCCATTAAGTTGTTCAATGAATTTCTCCTCCCCATGTGATCCTAGAATAAACCTTTGCATGTCAACAGGTTCTTCTAACACATGAAAAATAGGCTCTAGCCTATATGATTTTTTAATACATTCAATTAATGATGGCAAGCTCCCAACATCCTTCCTCCTCAATATTACTAAAAAACCACTGAAAATATGATCAATATGGCCGCGAGTGTGCCCAACAAGAAGGAAATCAACCTTTACCTTATGAAAAATTCTCAATTCAACAAGCATGTTTAGATATCCAAAAAAATCTATTTTTTTTTTTTCATGAAAAATGTTGTCCAATTGTAGATACAAAATTTCAGGAAGATTACCACACCAATGAGAAACCACATCATGAATTATGGTTATTGTAAGATTTCCATCATTATGAATATTTTGAGCTGTGAAGTAAACCTTTGGCGACATTTTCCCATTGATGACCATACAGCCGACCAAGTGAAACTGGATAAAATTTTCCTCCTGCAAATTTTTGGGTATGTGAATAAAATGTGGTAGAAGTGTTTTCTTCTGGTCCATACCATCAATTATCAAACCCAAATATTTATTTGGATTATCATAACACTTCTTTCGATGCTTGTATAACTTTTTCCTTTCACTTGTTTGTTGTTCGCGATGCTCTTGAAGTGCTTTGATAATGGAATCTACACATAACATAAAATAAACCTATTAATAAATACATTTTCATAGTTGATCACTATATAATTTAAAATAATAATGTTATGAATGCTTACCTCTTTCCGCTCCTTGAAAATTATCCATTTTTTATTTTAGAGAAGCACATGTATTGCAAACCCCCATCCTTGTCTTCTTAGGAATACAAACATTGTTGAATTATATCCTCCATATCTGCACTAAACATTGATATGTAATAAAACAACCATTTACTTCCACACCTTCTGCATATTCCTTGTATAAGTTGTATATTTCTTGTCTTGAGAAATTTTCTGGAATATGTATTGTATCTCTACTTGGGAAACACTCTCCATGTTTTGAAAAGAAGTCTTGCAGCCATGACATTGCAGTGTTTGCTAATGGCCCAAACTCTCGTTTATGACGAAATTCTGAATAATATGGAGGATATTTTTCCAAATTATCTTGGATTCTTGACAAACGAAAATTACCAATTGAATGAAACATTTTGAAAGCCTTTCTACAGAGCAATAAAGACCCAATATTATAATCCTAACCCGTCAGTCTAGATTGCATGCACCCCACTAAATATGAATTATGCATGATTTTATTCATTGACAAATAACTCTTCCTTTTCTCCAAAGAAAACTTGAGTTCCATATGTTTCAAGCAATCCTTTTTACATCAGTCACTTGAAATGAGATCACTGATATAACTTCTTCTCATGAGATATTCTACTCTACCCCTTGTATAACTATAACATCTTGGATTGATATGAAAAGGTCTAATCCTACTCCTAGATACAATATTTGTTGGCAGCATCTCCATCATTTCATCATTCTTTGAACAAGAATTTCCATCATCATTAGGAGGAATACTATTCTTACTATGATCATTTCGAATATAGTTAGGAAATTCACCACCATAATTGTTTGAAAAATATTCATTACCATATTTTATGACAGGAGAATTTTCAATACCATCATCTATGGTTTTGAAATACTGACTTGGAGGACATTCCTCACCATGTTGATCTTGCCCTTCATCACTGCTTCTCTCATAGTCCATAGTATTAGGACCAAATGTGTAGAAATTTTAATACAATTATGTATTTCCAGATTCTCTTGATCTAACAATTATATACCACTGTTAAATACATAATCCTTCTACTTAATTCTTTGCGGAAATTTAATTGCCAATTGCAAACACATGAAGAAAAATCAATCACACATAACACAAATGTTTTTACCAGGAAAGCATAAAGATAAAAACCCCACTATCATATATTATGTATATATCATGGATCATGAAACAATCTCATACAAAACTCTACTCCAAGAGCTCTCAGTACAATATACAATCATCTCACACTGTCATACAAAAATTGGCATAAACATGCACCAATTTACTGCCTCCTCACAACCTGCCTCCAGTGCGTAATCCCTGCTGATCACAATCCCTAAATGAATTCGATCTTGCCTTGCCTTGACTGTGCAATCCTCATTGGCATCTCCAATGTGTGTTTGGTTGCACTTTTGCACCCACTATAGTCACAAATGATAGTCAAATTGTCCCTTTCACCTATATCTCCACTGGGTCTCCACTGGATCTGACATGCATGTAGTTAACATTAGTAAATCTTCAGTTGCATGTGATATCACTCGATGTGAATTAATTTAATATTTAATTCACCGATCTCTCACTAGTGTATCATTAGTTACAACTAGTTACAACTAGCACAACTGAGTTTAACTCACTTAACTGAGTTAAAATACTTTACAACTCACATAACTACACATCCAACTTTTTTACAACTTTGTATCACTCAGTTACAACGAAGTTCACTAGCATGTCCCACCAACCAACCTTAGAACTCAAAATTCCTTCAGTCAACTGGTTTTCCACATCAGTTAACTGAAATCAAGTGCTCTATGAGAATAGATTATTATTTATTGTCTAATTATTGTTAAGAGATAACAATAATCGACATGCATTCTATTTTTAGACATGTATTCCACGAAACAACTTCGCACATGCATTCCAAAAATAGATGCCCATCCATCCATATAATTTGCTCAACCATCTATAAATAGATTACTGCTAAAAATAGACTTTGATCCAAGTTCTAAAAATAGAAATATCACCTAAAAATATCCTGCAGGCCCCACCTAGTGTAGGTGCTTAATTTTCACTAGGATCATCATCTTGTTGAATCTCAAAAAAATGGAAATTTCGACTCTCGATTTATTGGAAATTATTCATCCTGCCCTTCGTCACTACTGCTCTCATAGTCCATATGATTAGGGTTAAGTGGAAATTGTGACTCTCTATTTATTGGAAATTCTTCATCCTACGCTTTGCACTGCTACTCTCATAGTCCATAGGATTAGGACTAAGTGGAAATTGTGACTCTTGATTTATTGGAAATTCTTCATTCTGGCCTTCGTCACTACTGCTATCATAGTCCATAGGGTTAGGACTAAGTGGAAAATGTGACTCTTTATTTACTGAATTTTTTTCATCTTGCCATTCATCACTATTGCTCTCGTACTCCTTAGGATTAGGAATAAGTGGAAAATGTGACTCTCTATCCACTAAAAAATCTAAATCCTGCCATTCATCACTATTGCTATCATAGTCCTTAGGATTAGGACTAAGTGGGAATTGTGTCTCTCTATTCACTAAAAATTCTTGATTCTACGATTCATCACTATTACTCTCATAGTCCTTAGGATTAGGACTAAGTGGAAAATGTGACTTTATATTCATTGAAAATTCTTCATCCTGCCATTCATCACTATTGCTCTCAAAGTCCTTAGGATTATGACTAAGTGGAAATGGTGAGTCTCTATTTTTTGGAAATTCTTCATCCTGGTCTTCATCACTGCTACTCTCATAGTCCATAGGATGAGGACTAAGTGGAAAATTTGAATCTCTATTGATTTGAAATTCTTCATCCTGCCCTTCATCATTGCTGCTCTCATAGTCCTTAGGCTAAGGCCTAAGTGGAAAATTTGACTCTATATTCATAGTGAAAGAATTTTTGTTATATTCATTAATATGAATAAGTTGTTACACGACAAAGATTTTGATGCTTCATAAAACCAAACTTCACTATGAGAGGAATCCATAAAATTCAAACAAATGATATTGAATGATGCAAATGATCTCTCTCCCAATGATAATATATAGCTGAAAGAATGAAAAGTTCCCTCCAAAATTTCCCTCTAAAATTTTTCGTCGAAAAATTTCCCTCCAATTTTTTCGCTTGAAGTATGTCCCTCCAATTTTACTTCTACGATTTATTTAAAAATTTTCTACTAAAATGTTCTCTTGAATATTGACCCTAATTTCGATTTAAATTTCCTACACAATTTTATTTTAATAATTATTTCCAAATTAAAATAAATCTTAGTTAAATTATATAACATTTACTTGATTATAGATTTTAAAAAAAATGTTTGTTATAGTTTTTATCCCACATTTACCCCACGGTAAAGCAATTATGTAATTTCCGCTATATAAGAACTTTCATTGTTCCGCTATATAAGAACTTTCATTGTCACTATTCCTCACAACACATCAAGATTTCTCGACGTTTTGTTTGAAGCTTGGAACAATTTTATGGAGTAAGAACATTGTCAATGGGAGATTATCACTTTTGAAAGGTTAGTTCCCTTTCTACTTGGACTATTCAACGAGGAATTTGAGGAAAAAAATATTTTGGATGTCAAAAAATCATTTTATTTTATTTTCTTTAGTAGAAGATTAATTTGTTATTTCGAAAATTAGGAAATTGTTAAAATAAAGTAGACTCAAGTTCAAATCCCATTGAGTACATGCAATTACCTTTAAAATTTGTTGGTAGGTTTATCTAGATAACCAGAGAAAACCAATTGAAATAATTTTATTGTCTAAAAATTAAAAAAAAAAATTCACACGGACATGGGGGGTGGGCCCGCCTGGGGTCGCACCTTGGCCGCTGTGGCCCAGTGGGCATGCCCACCGGGCCCCTTGGCAAGCAGGGGGTCCAATTATAATATGTGTTATCTTTCAATAAAATTGTTCTTTATCATTCCGTGTGTTGTCTCTATTATTTGAGTAAGCATTCTAAGCCATATTAATTATCAATATAGCAAGCGATATGTGGTCAGTAGTGTGAAGACGTTATATGAGAGCTTGTTGCAGCAATTTTTTCCGGTGGATTGCATTTCCAGAGAATTAAAGCTAAAGGAAGGCGTTGTAACTCCGAGGGAGTACCATTAATTAGGTGCATAGTATTTTACCTTCACATATTTATTTTACTCACCTTCTTGCACAATAATGAGTAGTGAATTGCAGTAAGAAATGGCCTCAAGTAGTTTTGATTTCTCTATTGATATGAAAGCCCAAAGAAAACTAGTTGGATTGGAAGGATATTAAACAAGTCATAGTCTGAACCCTTGTATGATACTAGGGTGGTAGTCTAAGAATTTACCCCCAATCCTAATTGGAAACTTCCTCAAATGTCTCCCAGTAAGATCTATGTCCTTACAATGTTTAAGTTTTGTGCAACCAATCTTATTAGATAATGCACCTATCAATATTACCCAGCCTATGTATCATATACCTCTCATAAAACCATAAGATGTCCAATGGGCACTAGAACAAGGTTATAAGTATGTGCATCTTGGACTAATACAATTTGGTGTTAATCCTCTTGTTAGACCTGGTTTGAATGTGTCTTGCTTAGCCTGTGTAATTGACTCATGCCATAATCAATTCACTGAAGCTCTACTAGGTGGTTTTGAGGCCCCTTTGCACAATGGTCTAGTTTGGTCATCTATCATCCCACGGTACCATGTCTCATAAACCAACCCCATATTAATGAATTGCTTCAAGCTTGAATCGATTTTTCTGGCTTTGATATGTATGGGCAATCTAATATTGCCCAGTTACATTCCACTGTTTATTTAATATTTGTCTCCACAACTCTCCCAACTCTCAATCCTCAGCTCACTCAGAGAGCAACAACATAACGAGTGGTGGCTGGACTGGTAATGCTGCTCCTATCACAATAGGTTTTTCTCAATTAAAAATTCCTGATGAGTGGACTGCATAATACCATCCATTGTCTCAAAGGTATTTTCTGACACCAAAACCTAAAATATTGCATATTTTTGAGTCAAGTAGAGGAACAATCATTAAACTAAGGAATGACACTGCAATATAAAAAATCCCTGTTAGAAGTCACTCTCTTAGAAGCCATGATACTTCAAACCTCAGTAGGAATCTTGAAAAACACAAGTACAGATCCTCCTCTCAATGAAAATTTTTTATTGCCTCTAAAAGTGCAAGTTATGATAAAAAAAAAATTCAAGTCTTTCACAGACCTTAGTCTATCTTGAAAGAGGAACATTTAGGCCAACATGAAGAATCTCAGGAATGTCTACATATTTCCTCTCTGAGAGATATTAAGTTCATGAGATACACACTACCTAGAGAAAAGGTAGGGGATGATCTAGAAAAACATCTATTCCCAGAAAGGAGACTTTCTCCTGGAAATTTTGTACAAAAATTTAAAGATGGGAGTGTTGTAGCTGATGTGAATGTCCTGCAATATAAGAAATTGCTGGATGAGAAGCCCCAAGACATTATAATGCTTCAGAACTTTAACAATTATCAACTAACATGTGTAGCACATAATTTAGAAGACATATTACACGAAGTGCTTAATGTATAGTCCCATGTGTGAGGACTACATTCTAGTTTAGATGATTTGAGTCAAAAAGCTTCTAAGCATTTTGATAAGTTAAAAGATGTAAATATGAAGCTAAAGAAAATTATGGAAGTAGTAGTAGATTTAATGTTGGGTTTGGAAAAATAAAATCCTGATTTCTAAGAAGCACTTACTACAATAGAATTTTATAGCCAGACATTCAAGATAGACTAAAGGAACCCTGAGGAGAAAAATACTCCACTACTACTCAAACAATTCTCTATACACAATCCCATAAATTTTCAATTTGTTTTTTTTTTCATTTTCTAGAGAAAAATTGGCTCTCATTCAATCACAGATCCCAGTCTTTGATTTTCCACCATAGAACAGATCATAAATAAAAATTGTAAAAGAAGAAGGAGAAGGCTCCAAAAAAAGACCCAGGAGTGAAAATAGCGATTAGCCAAACCGATGTTTTGAATCTGCATGGGAAAAATGGTGTAATTCCAGGTATGGTTCTCCTAGAAAAAATCCATATGATCCTTCAAACACTAACGAGTTCCCTACTCTTAGACGAGCTAACATCGATCAAGCTCCAATGACAAATCTAAACTGCAAATCTAAAAATGAAATCCTCACGGCAATCCATAATTGGAGTGCATGGGAAATCACTCAGAAGTCCATTCATAGAAACAAAGTCTCATGGTCAGAATTAGCTTTAAGGATAACTTGGGGTTTCCAAGGTAACTTAGAATTATGGTGGTCTAGAATGAATAAATCTCACAAACTCAATTTTATGAATAGTGATAAGCCAGTCGCTGAACTTGTCAGGGCAGTTCTCCATGATTTTTATGGAGAAATTAAGGTTGATGGCCATCATTATATAGATGTGTTCATGAGCCAAAGACTTTGTGATATAAAATAACTTCTTGAGTTTTTATGCAGAATGCAAGATCTTCTTTATAAAGAAAGAGACCCACATAATACAACTTATTTGAGAAAATATTAGTCTGCAATGCTTGGCAGAATCCCAAATATTGTCAGGGCTATATTTCAAGCTAAAAGTAAAGATATTGAAAATATTTCTCTTGAAGGGCTCCATGAACAAATTGTATTTACTCTACGAAAATAATGCCTCTGAAAAAAGACATCCAAATCAGTAAAGAAACAACTCAGTTTCAATGCAATCGTATGTGATATCTATGCGGAAACTTATCATTTTGGATGCAAAAGAAAAAAGGAGAATGCTAGCAATGGAAAATGCGGAAGTGATTGCCATTGTCAAAAATACATGAAGAGAATTGATCCCAGAAGGTTTTACCCTAGAAGACAAAGGTTTTAAACACCAAGAAAATGATATTTCAAGAGAAGGCAAGAGGGCGCCCAAAGAGCACAATCAGGAAACTATTTCATTTGCAAGAAGCCGGGTCATTGGTCTAACAAATTTCCATTGAAGGGTAAAACTCGTTTCCAAAATAAATTGTTGGACATTTTTTCACATGTTTATGATCCGACTAAATGGGAGAAAGTAGATCAACCCCCACAAAATAAAGAATATGTTTTAGTCAAAGATTCAGATGAGTCAAACCTACCATCTCCACATCCTGAAGACTCATCCTGCTCTGAATCCACCTCTGATATTAACTTCATTTTAGATGTCAAGATGTTTCATTTAGAAAACCCTTAGAACTACACTATGAAATTTCAACTTTACAATCTCATATTTCTTCCCTCACACCAGGAGATTTTTCCATCTGACACTGTCTCACAAAACACCTCTCAACCCTCCAACGTCAACTTTCAAATGACGCAGCCAAGCATGGGGAATCTTAGCATCTACTATCAAAGTGACACTTCTACCACATTTGCACAGATTTCCAATACACCCTCATCTAACATTCCACCCAGGAAGAAATTTCCCCGTAGATCTACCCTAAGTAGAGAATAAGTAAGCTTTATTCATCATAGAAAATTCTATGGGTTTAAGAAATATACTCCCATAATTGACAATATCTCAAATGAAGAAGATGAAATAGACTAGGTTAGAAAACTACAAGAAGAAATATTGCACTTATAAACCACCAATGAATAAAAAAGAGGCTTGGTTAAAGAAATTCTAACCAATATGAGAGTTGACCAAAAGGAATTGGATGGAAAACAAAGACAACTTGTAGATTTAAAAGATTCAATGAGGATAGAAGAATTTGAAGATATTCTCAAAGAAGAAGAAGATCATGACCAGAAACAACATGAATTACAATGCATACCAGAATATCACCAACTAGAACTAGGTACATCTATTATCCAGATGAAGGGATTTGAATATAGGATTGTTATTAGAATAGATGTCAAGGTTAGTGGTTATAAACAATATTCTTTAGATGCAAAACTAGAAACATGAGCTATGGATTCCTATGCAAAGCATAATGTCATTCCTGAATATTATTTGCAACCCACAATCTTGCAGTTCAGAACTATAAATAAGACATTAATGATTATCAGATATATGGCTCCCAATTTCCAAATTATTCTTAATGGAATTCTTACTTCTGTAAATTTGTACATTTTTGATACAGGAAGTGATATTTTGTTGGGTCAAGATTTTTTAAGAAGACATCTTCCGCTTGTTGTAGAACCAAATCACATTTGCCTCAACATCCAAGAAAGAACTGTAAAAATTACAAGTACGTCCAGCTATGTAAATAGAATTGTAAACCCTATCCCATATATAGTTGATGTTCTCTTGACAAACTAGTACATAACAAAAAAGTAATCAAGAACGATGAAATCCAAGGGCCATAATACATCAGACACATAAAAGAGAAAATTGAAGCAGAATGTACAACAAATGCACCTAATGCACTTTTGCAAAGGGAAAAATACTTTTTGGATCTTCCCTACTAAGAAAATTACTTTGGAACACCTTAGAATTCATAAGCAAACCAGCTGTCCCCACTAGAGCTCGAACCTTGTAAAAAAAATATTGTTGAACTATTAGAACGAAAGTTGATCAAACCAAGCAGAAGCCCTTGGGCTTGCCCAACATTTTATGTCAACAAGCATTCAGAACAAAAGAGAGGTAAACCTAGGATGGCGATGAACTATAGAGAATTAAATGATTCCTTTCTACCTATCAGGTATCCTCTGCCATGTAAAGAATCTTTATTTTAGAAAATTAATGATAATAATGTGTTCAACAAATTTGACCTTAACAGCGGATTCTAGCTGATAGGGATAAAACCATGTGATAGATACAAGACTGGTTTTTGGGTGCCACATGGATAGTTCCAATGGCGAGTAATGCCATTTGTATTGAAGAATGCACCCTCTAAATTTCAGAAAAGATTGAAAGACATTTTTAGAGATTTGACATTTTACAGACTTTTCAAACTTCACTCAGAGGTGTGGATTGACCTTAAAAAAATATTAGACTCAATACTCCCTAAGAGTCTGTTAGTCATCAGTATTTTTCACTTGTTGGTGATGACTAGTTGTAACAGCCAAGTTTTCCAACAGTCGATCTAAAAATTTGTCAAATTTGCTAGTTGGGAAAACACCTATAAAACTTTTTTCCCTCCTACCTTTCAGTCCGCCCCTGAGGAGATGAAACCTCAATTATCAAATCCTACCTAGATTCAGCCATACTAGTCTGCCCATTAGCTCTAAAGAGACAATCCAAATTTGTTCAAAAAGCCTCCCCTAAGTTAGGAAGTGGCGCTTTAAGGCATTTCTCCCTTAGAAAACTATCCAAGAGCCAAAAACCTCCATCTGCTATAGACCAGTCATAACAGACCTTACTGCTCTGCTAATAAAGTTGGTTACAGCCCTAGGTCGCGCCACTAATACACCCTTAAGTCTCAGCAATAAATAGACCATAAGTCAAGCTGATTTTAGGTGTTTTTGCAATGTTTTATGGATCTTTCAAGGACAGAAACATACCAGCATCTCAGAAGACAATTTTTGGCTCCACATGAGAAGACAGGTATTTCTCAATGTGATCTTGAGCCTGAGATACAGTTACACAGCAAAGAGTTTTTTATCAAGCTCATGCGACCACATTCAAAGCCTGAAAGGATAGTAAAAGGAAAAGCAACACTGTTAAGGGGCTGATGATATGGCATGACTAAGAACCTACTTCATCTATAAGCAGAGGGTTTGAAGACTGAAGAACCTCCTTCATCTATAAGCAAAGGGTTAAGAGCGCTTCCTTCATCTACAAGCAGAAGGCCAAAGGGATTGAAAGAACATCAGACATTTTGTCAAGTAAAGGGCATCCTTCATTCATAAGAAGAGGGCCAGAGCAGTGATGAATTCTAAAATATTCACTGACTGATAGAAAAATTCTAAACACAATAGGAGACAGTTGAAACAGAGAAATGATGTAAAAGGACAAAGAAAGGAAAACAGGGGTACCACTGTGATCCAAGAGGATAAACTTGTCTCTTATCAAGGTTTCTTTCAAAAAGGCAGTCTGGAGCCCAGTTAAAACAATTTTCCTGATGATTAAGGTACAAGTCATGACACAGGCCACAGATGATGATTATGTTTCAAAAAGTACTGATCTTCCTACTCATAGGGGAATGTCTTTCAAATTATACATCATAGTGGAAAAAAGGCAATTTGAATATGCATGCCACTGTTACAAAGGAGGGCAGTTTTCTTATGAAAAGGGGTCAAAAAACACCTCACTGTTGCATTCCAAGAAGTCTGAAAGAGTTCCTTTTAAATGAACAGAGAAAGGTAAGCATGAATGAATGCAACTAAATTATGGCACCTACAGTCAGAGGAGGAGCTTATGAAACACCTGGAAGCAGAAGCTATCAACCAAGTTGAAAAAGACAGGTCATCTCCTTGCAAAATGGCAAAGAAGGTTTCACTACTCTTTGATGTGTTTTGAGTAGATTTTCTGTGTTGAATGTCGCCAAAGGGTCAGCAGTGGCAGAGGTCACCTCTTCAAATATGTAAACACAAAAAACAGAGTTGACCCTTGGAATGAGTTTATAGCTATTACAACTGTTAAGACAGCATGCACAGACATTTTATCAATGAGATTCTAAATATGGGCCCTTCATAACACATTCGAAGTCATTTTATTTTCCTTCCAAATGGACAAAGCAGTGGTTTAAAACGAGAAGTCTTCTAAACCCTCTCAAGACAAACTCAAATGTATTTTGACTTTTCGCTTTCAAAAGGGTTAGGGACTGTTGTCGATCCAATTTGCAAATTCCCAAGTACAAGCAAAACTCCTCTTGCTGTCTACAAGACCGAAGAAAGAAGTTGTGATTGAAAAAACAAAGTTTTTTTGGGCTTAAGGTTGTGCGACGTGCCTGTACAAACGCGCGGCGCATTTGAGCGCACTTTTTACACAAGTTTGAACTATCGCGCGACGCGCCTGTGGGCATGGGTCACGTCGGCCCGACAAGTGACCTGATGGTCTTTTTGCGCGGCGCTCTCCATCCTAAACGTGCCGCGCAGAGTGTAAGTCATCAAAACGCCTCTACATTGCTTTCAAAGCCGCTCAAACTCCCAGCGAAAGTTGCCATCAAAGTATTGAGGTATTCCAAGTGCCTCTTTGGTGTTTTCACAGTTCTAAAAAGTGTTAAATGCTGTGTGTTTTTGAAAGACTAAATAATTGGTGAAAGGGGTGAAGGTCTCGGCTAGGAATTTCAAAGTAGTTGGTTAAAAGTTATTTTGGGTTCTTATTAATGTTTGAAAACCTATAAACTTCCCTCTAAGGAGTATTGAAAGATGGAGGCACTCTTTTAAAAGAAGAAACTCAGTATTTAGAAAAGAAACAGTGATCCAAATTTCAACCACAGTAACCATACATATGTTACTTGGTCATTGATTCGAATTTTTCCTCGGTATGGTGAAAAACAAAAACAGGGCTGCTTTGTGACCATAAACAAACCTTAAGATGTAAAGCTGTCATTATCGTGTGAAGGTGCTTGTCAAAATCTATGTGAGGAGTAATGAACACAAGAAGCAGTGTGTTTGATTGTGAGGAGTTGTTGTTGATTGACTGCTACAGTGCTATTTATACTCACACCAAAACTCAAGGAGCTTGATGACCTTACCACCAACATAGAAAAATCACTCTAACTGTGTGTATCTTTTGTTGACTGTGTGCTTATTATAAATTTAGGTTGTTTGGCATGCAAAGGGTAGAAAAGGATAGTTTGTTGAAGGGGCAGAAACCTAACACCAAAGAAAACATTTTACACAACATTTGAAACCATTGTTGCCTTAATCAAACAGTGAAGGTGAGACAGAGCAACAGGAGCAGCACGACAGTGATGAACAAGGACAGGAAAAGGGGCAGCCTTATGAGACAGAACAGCAACATAAAGATCATGAAGGGCATTCTCCAAAGCATGTGCTAGCTGCCTCTCCTAGGCAAGGGGCCATGACTTTTTCACCAAATCTAGAATGCCAAGCGACAAAGAAGAAAACCAAGAAAGGCTCAAAACTGCTCAAAGAGGGCGCCTGTTGAGAAAAAAGGAGAAAGACACCTCTAGGCTTGGAATTTTGGCCCGGGCTTCTAGACATGTTTCTAAAAAGTGTTGAGGGACTTGCTCACCAAAATTGAGCAAATTTTGACATGTTCTTGTTTTTCGACATTTTTGGGCCTAATTGCATAAAACCATGGGCGCCGCCATTTCAGTTTGGAGCATCCTCAACTCTTGAGAGTGGTACCATTGGATGTATTAAATTTAGGAGAATATACTCAGAAATTGTTGGAGCATTTGAAGTTGTTTTGGTTCCCCAAAGATACAAAAAACACTCACTTTTTCAATATTCTGCCTCGTCTATCAGCAAGGTTTATTTTCTGTTTTTTTACACACAGTCCTATTTTTGGAGGACTTCTAGGCATCAGATTGGGAAAATTTTAGTTTTTCCAGAAAGTAGACACTCAGATCTTTCCAACAAGCTATCATGAGCCTCGTTTCAACATCGGGAAGGCTGCCAAATGTTTCCGGAAAGTCAGGGGACTTTTTGCTGATGTAAATTTTGAACCTTTAAAAATTGATATTTCCTCATGTGCGTTTAGATATTTTTGCACATGAGAAGTTATAAAAAGTCAATTTAATTCCCTTTTTTAGCATTTTTTAGATATTTTATGAGATATTTTGTGCCTTGGGCTTTGCAAAGCCTCAAGGAAAAGTTTAGATATTTTGATTAGGCCAATGGGATGGCAAGTTGAACCATGAGGTTTTCCTCACTTTGGCCTATTTATTCCAAAGGCTTTCATTGTAAAACAAGGCTGAACTTGATGATAGAAGCAATATATGGTCATATAAGCTTTGGAAGAAATACTTGTCTCATGCTTTTGGCTTGCCTCTTGGATGTTCTTGGATGAATGAAGAAGGATTGTTGTTGGATTCCATGACTTGGTAGAATGGTATAGTGTCTCTTTCTTTGTTGTGTCTTCTAGTTTTCATTCATGAATACATGTTTCTTTCTTGCTATAGATCAGTAGAGAAAAAATTTGAGATATGCCCTTGGAGGCACCTCAAATTTCCTGTTTCTTCATAACTTCCATGTTTTCTTCTTCCTTAGTGACATTAAAGAATTCTTGATTGCTTTTTAATAACTTAAGGATATTGTTTCTTATTTCATTCATGGTTTTATGCATGCTAAGTATGATTTACGGTACGCCCTGCTTACCAATGGCTAGCCATAGTTCCATCCATGAAATCTCTCTTTGAATAATTAGATTATCATTTTGTTGAACCAAGGAGGCCTAGTTCCGATCTAGCCCTTTGTCTAAGACTATGCAAATCTTGTTTTCAAAGTGCCCAATAACTTGAATTACTATGTTTAGGCGTTCCGGCATAGTGATTTGAGTTGTTTGTCTATCTTAAGTGTTTTCCCAAAAGTCTGATAGCCATTTCCCGAAGTTAGAGAGTCATATATCTCTATGCATGGCTTGAATGTTTATTTCTATGTATTGATTAGCTTATAGTTACATTTCTCATGATTAATGGTTTGCCCTACCATGTTTATGTCAGCTATTAAACTAGTTACGCTTGAAATCCTTTGTTTTTCCCAAACTTGATGTCCATTTTGTTCCATTTTGCCCAAAGATTCTTTCTACCTCGAATCAAATTGGCCCTTCAACAGCCTTGTATCACCGTCTGATAGCTTTCTGGACCTTTTCGACCCCATAGCCCAGTTAATCTGACATCTTTTTGCCTATCTTATATCTTTGATCAGTTTCATCCCTCATAACCTAAAAACCAAAACCAAAAAACCTACTTCATAACTAGCCTAAAATCACAACACAATAAGCAAACACACAGATATCCCTTACACATATAGAGAGAGAGCCCTCTCTGAGTCCAGGAAGGCTAGGTCCTTGGGCTCCAAAGATTGGTTTGATGTTACACTGTCATTTGGCTTGCCAATAAGCCAAATCACGGGACCCTAACATAATGGCGATCACGGTGGGACTTCGAGTCAAAACATCCTAGGTATCCCTTAGGAAATCTCAAGTCTCAGTCAAACTTAGAAGAGTAGAATCCGATTGTCTCACCATCCTAGCGAAATGATGATTCAGCTGTAGGACACTCTTCCAAACCTCATAGGCACATAAAAACTCAGAAAACCCCAAAAAATTTCCCAGATTGGCTTTTTCCCAAGTTACTGGTAGTGGACCATAACTACAACTTTACAAAAACAACCAAGTTCCACCTGGCAACTCCACAACTCCCAATAGACTTAAAGACTCCACTGGAGGAAGAACCTAAAACATGACCAGTCATCCTAGAAATAAAAATCACTCAGGCCTTAGTTGGATTCAAGAAATTATTGTCTTTATCTATAAGTATGTTCTATCCTACTTTGAGCCTGATCAAGAATACACCGATGAATTCTACATTGATCATTGGAAAGATCTCAAACCTCGAAAAGCGAAGCCTCAAATTTCAGACCATGAGCAGGCTTATACACTTGTGCTTACCCCAGATTCACCTATGGAAAACCTAGTAAAACATGAGCCTCATGCTACCTTTCCCACTCTAGCTGAAACCTCAAACAGTCACGAATCTCTTTTTACACTACCTATATCCACAAAGGTCCCAGAAAGATACAAGCCTCTGGTTTTACCTCCCATCTTTCAAGCCCTTCCTGGAAATATTCAAAATAAATTACCCAGATTTGATGGAGAAAGCTCCAAAATCACCGCTGAAGAGCACGCCCAAAATCTTGAGGATTTACTTGACCTTTATGAAATAGAAGAAGATGATGTGCGCATTAGAATGTTTGCCTTATCATTACAAGGAAAAATTAAGAGTTGGTTTAAAGATCTTCCAGCTGCAAGCATTACCAATTTTCGTCAGTTCACTCAAATCTTCCTAGATAGGTGGGTGGTCATGGGTAATAAAGTTCTCATCATAAAGGAATACAATCAGTTAAAAAGACAACCAGGGGAGACAATACAAAACTTTTTAGCCAGGTTCAATAAAGTATACCATGCAATGCCTGCTAACATAAAGCCACCCCTCGGATGTGCTCTCTTGCACTACCCAGATTCTTTTGACCCAGAGATGGTTTTCTGGATAAGAAATAAAGATCCTTTGACCCTAGAAGAAATGAAAAGGATAGCAGTTTATGTAGAATTCAACATACTAAATAGGGAGGCACATATAAGAATAATAGAGAAAGACAAAGCAAATCAAGAGAGAATAATATCTTCAGAGGAAAAGTTGAAAAAATTGGTGTGTATGTTCGAAAACTAGAGAATATACTTGACAAGAAAAGAGAAAAACAAAAATTTAAGGTTCACACTGCTTATTCAAACCAACCTACACTTCTTCCTCAGGATGAACACACTCGACTATTACAAGACAAGAGTTATAAACAAAATGTGCCTAATGGGAAAGTTGCAAATAAAAACATAGAGGAATGCTCTAAAGAGACTATCAGCCATTTTGAAATCACAGATTCTGAAATGGAAGAAGAATCAAAACCTTTAGGTTCTCTACCCTTATGCTTTAAATCATTCTAGACTTTGAAAGAAAATTTGCATCCTAAAGATATCTCAGCAGTTATTCAGGAAAACCCTGCTCAAGTTAACTCTCACCTAAATCAAGAAGAGTTGATTGAAGAGGAATTCAAATCTAAAATAGAAGATAAAGCAAAACCTGTAGGGTCTCTACCTTTATGTTGGGAGTCATTTGAGTTCATAAAAGCAAACTGGCCTCCTAAGAATCCATCAGAGGAAACTCATGAATCCCATGTTTATTATCCCAAGCATCAAGAAGAGTTGAGTGAGGATGAATTCAAATCCGAAATAGAAGATAAAGCAAAACCTGTAGGATCTCTACCTTTATGCTGGGAGTCATTTGAGTTCATAAAAGAAAATTGGCTCCTAAAAATCTATCAGAAAAAACTCATGAATTACATGCTAACTATCCTCAACATCACAAAGAATTGGTTGAAGATGAAAACAAGCAAGAAATGAAAGAGAACCCATAGGATCTCTCTAAAGGCATAAGTAATGATTCATCATCTCTCATAGGTGAAGCCCAAAAAGACATTCATCCTTCAAATCAGATTTCCCAAGAGAAAGAGGATTATTGTAGTTATATCCGAAGAGAAATGAAAATGCCTCCCTTTTTAACTAAAGAGGAAATAGATCAACTTATAAACATGCAGACAACATCTGAAACTTCATATAACCAAAAATTTTCTGATCTTTCTCCTGTTAATATTGCATATCATAAGTCAAAAAATAGATTTGTAAATCAATTTGAAGAAAAACAATCTGATAGTCCAATATGCATGGTTGGTGACATTAATTATAATGATGATTTTCCAAGGTTTGATCAATATGTTGATAATGATGATGATTTCCAAACAGAAGCTAACTTTGCAGAATACTCAGTTTTTGATTTTTGGGAGGAAGCTCAGTTTCATAAACTTGAGAAAAGTGAGCAGCCAATACAGGTCATCTATGACACTGATGAGGAGAGCCTTGAGAGTTTAGAAGTAAGTGAAGAGTCTCGGACTCTTTGCTCTACTTCACTTCAGTCCATCAGAGATAACATTCACATAATTGGAAATCAACAGTTTTTCAGCTTTGATGATGAGGTTGAGGAGGATGATGAAATTCTCGAGCATGTTGTAAATGAGAAGCCTTTTCCTGAAATGGTTGAGGAAATCATTTTGAACATGGAATCTTCCTTAACTCCAGATTTGCAGCCACCAAGTTCCATTGAGTTACAAATTGCAGATGAAGAAATAGAGGTTGATAAACACATGAGAGTTGTCACACTATCCTTTCAAGATAATTTACTGTCAAAGTGTATCCCTGCTCATCAACCTGATGACCTTCACACAGTTTTCAGTCCACTTAATTAGAACACATCAGCTTGGAAAGAAAGCTACACTGCAATATATGATGAGTCTGATAGTTCAAGTGATCATAAGCAAGGGGAAGAGTTGCTTTACCAGGGAAGTCTCAAATATCGCCAAGTGGAAGAAAGAGTAGTCCTGAATGAAGCCTATATATCAAACCCTATAGATCAGGTATTATTTCAAGATCCATTTGTTGTTTTCCTTAAGAAATCTAAAGGAGTAGTGGGTTCTATCATAAACAAGTTGCTACCAAGAATGAGAAAAAACTTAAGCACTACTGTCTGAAAACAAACCAAATGGGAGTGGCCTTTTCATTACTTCTGCATCATGAAAGAGCTAAACCAAGATCAACCATGCAATCATCTACTTGACTGGCTATATTGGAAAGAAGAGTTCACCAAATGAATGTATGTTGTGTATAGTTTAGACTAGGATAGATAGATAGCTGTGAAAAATAAGCTCAGCCTTGTGAGCATCTTTTCAGTTTTAGTTTGTTTGAAGAAAAAGTGAAAAAGCAGAAAATACAAAAAACAATAGAAGATAGAAAAGAGGGTGGTTGAAAAATAGAAAAAGGCCCCATGTTCCAAAAAACAGTCCTTCAGAAAGCGCGCAAGTCTAAATGCCACTACTAGTACTCAAATGTCTTGTTCAGCTATCTAGCCTAATCATAGCTGAACATGTTTAAATTTAATTGCTGATAATTTAGTGAGTGAAAAAGATGGTCAACATTGTGTAAGATTGACTTATCAAAGAGAGTAGATTAGGAAAAGATATTGGTTCCACATGCCTAAAATAGAACCAAAGAGAGAAGCGGGGATGAAAAACACATTGTACATCTTAGCCCCGTTTTTCTAGATTTCCTTTTTGCAAAATAATATTTGTGTGCAGTTTGTCCTTTCATGCTGCAAATACATGACAAATCAGACTGTTTAACCCTGATTTGATCATTTTAAATTTCGTGTTTTAGATTAGAGAACAAAATCCTGTCAAACAGCTTAAACTTGACAGTTGATCTAGTTTAGGTAGAGTAGTGAAGGAGTTCATCAGTTTAATCTGAACTCCCGGTGGATATAAGTGTAGAAATAGATAGGTTCAATTTTCAAAAAGAAAAAGTATATGATTGTTAAAAGGGTAGCTAGTCCAGATGCACCCAAAAGAAGAAAAAAATGTTAGGAAAAATAGTGGGGTAGGTAGAAATATCTTTGATGCTAATCATGTTGTCTCTTTTCAGAAGTAGCATCAAAGAAGAGTGAAATTTGCGCCAATGGGTAAGGCACTAGTCTTCATAAGCCAAAGATCTGAAATTCTGGACACCTCCTGAAAAGGAGCTGCCCTCCCCAAATGGAGCCATTGTTAGTCATCAATATTTTTCACTTGTTGGTGATGACTAGTTGTAACAGCCAAGTTTTCCAACAGCCGATCTAAAAATTTGTCAAATTTGCCAGCTGGGAAACAACCCATAAAATTTTTTTCCCTCCTACCTTTCAATCCGCCCCTGACGAGATGAAACCTCAATTATCAAATCCTACCTAGCTTCAGCCATACTAGTCTGCCCATCAGCTCTAAAGAGACAATCCAAATCTGTTCAAAAAGCCTCCCCTAAGTTAGGAAGTGGCGCTTTAAGGCATTTCTCCCTTGGAAAACTATCCAAGAGCCAAAAAACTCCATCTGCTATAGACGAGTCATAACAGACCTTCCTGCTCTGCTAATAAAGTTGGTTACAGCCTTAGGTCACGCCACTAATACACCCTTAAGTCTCAGCAATACATGGACCATAAGTCAAGCTGATTTTAGGTGTTTTTGTAGTGTTTTATGGATCTTTCAAGGACAGAAACATACCAGCATCTCAGAAGACAATTTTTGGCTCCACATGAGAAGACAACTATTTCTCAATGTGATCTTGAAGCCTAGGATGTAATTTCATAAAGAAAAGAGTTTTTCATCAAGCTCTCGCGACCTCATTCAAAGCCTAAAAGGATAGTAAAAGGAAAAACAACACCTGCCAAGAAGCTATTGATATGACATGACTAAGAACCTCCTTCATTTATAAGCAGAGGGTTTGAAGACCAAAGCGCCTCTCCTTCATTCATAAGAAGAAGGCCAAAGGTGGATCGATTTCGTGTTTTGATTGACCAAGAGACAAAGGTAAGAACAATGTAAGATACCGAAAGCTTCTGAAAAGGGAAAATCATGTCAAAATTACAAAAACTCACCTCGTTGACAAATGTTGATGTTGGTTAAAAGACAAAAGTCATGACACGTGCCAATGATGTTGATTATATTTCAAAAGTTATGGCATGAATTTTCACAAATTTCTCCGGAGCAACCGCTTCAAAGACAATAAGGTGACCACCGTTACATTCCAAGTGAAAAGAGAGATCTAAAAGGAATCCCTTTTCAAAGGACAAAGGATGGAAAGCATGACTAAATACAAATCGATTTTTTGCACCCACCGTCAAGAAGAAACTCAAAAGACACCTAATGCTTACATCGCCTTTCACAAGGCATCATTTCCTCCAAAGCATCAAGAACAAAGATTTCTACTTAGGTCATAAAGGGGAGAAGTGACCTCCTTGCAAAGTGGCAAAGGTGCTCCATAACTCATTGGTATATTGTTGAGCAAATGTCACATTTTGAAAAGGACAATGGAAGGGTCGTTAATGACAAAAAGTCACTTTTCAAATATGTAACACACAAATGAATAGAGCTGCCTTAACAATCTCGTAGTACATGGCTAAGTAGTTTTTCCAGGATTGAAAGTACCCAATAAAGGCCCAGTCATGGAAGAGTTTCTCTAACAAAGGGCAAATAGTAGTTTCTCTTTAAATAAAGCACGTTGAAAATGTGGTATAGGAGTTTTGAAACTCCTAAACAAGGTTTTCTTTTAAAAGCACATTTCTCACTATGCAAATTTTCAAAAAGTCAAAATTTCACCTTTTATCAAAAATTGGTGCAAAGGGTCGTTAGAAGCTTGTCAAAAGGTCTTCAAAAACCTCCACCAAGTGAATGTGAAAGGGCTCGGATTTTTCGCTTTCAAAAGGGTTAAGAACTATTGCCCAATTTACAAGTTCCCAAGCACAAGAAAAAAATCCTCTTTTGCCGTTTGCAATACCGAAGAAAGAAGTTGTGATCAAAAAACAAAGTGTTTTTTGGTTTGTTGTTGCGCGGCGCGCCCGAGTGGCGCGCGGCGCGTTCGTGCCAGCCTTTACATTGAAATACACAGGCATGCGGCGCGCCCGTAAGTTTGGGTCACGTCGGCCCGACAAATTGACCCAACTATTGTTGCGCGGCGCTCTCTCATGCCAACACGCCGCGCATGTTTTCAACGTCCAAAACACCTCCAAGAACTTCTCAAAGCTGCTCAAACTCTCGAGAAAAATCCCGCCATCATGTTTCAAAGGTATTCTATGTACGTCCCTTGATATTTTCAAAGTTGTTAAGTGGTGGAAAGGAGATGAAAATCACGGTTTGAAATCGCGCTCTGAGTTGTTTTAAGGAAAAGGCTCTTTATTTAAACTCAAGGTTGTAGTGGTTTTGTTTGCTCCAAAGACCGGCATTAATAAAAGTATATGTTTTGATGGGTGGAAAAGGACCAAATTAATTCTCCAAACAAGCTTTTGAAATAGTGCAAAACAAAGGTCCAAAAAGGAGAAATTGTGGGTTTATTTTCAAGTAGCAGTTTATCATGATATAAATGTTTTTGTCAAACCAAAAGATTTCTCTGTTTGATAAAAGAGGCAAAACAACAAGATTTTCCTTTACTCCATAAAACAACTTTAGTATGTGAACCGTAAGTCACCATTGGGAGGTATTGTCAAAATCTAGGTAAGGAATATTGATACCGTGTTGTTTTGGTTCAAAGAAAGTTTTCACTTTTGACTCCTACAGATTGTTTGTGCTCACACCAAACACAAGGGGCTTGATAACTATACCTATTACACAGTTGACCTTTGACTATGTATACACTTTGTTTGACTATGTAATGGTGTTGAATATACTTGTTGAGAGGCATACACAGAGGAGAGCAATGTTGTGAATTAAGAAGGTTTTGGTTTTGCCTTTATCCAAAAAACAAGGCCGGCCCCGTGTCCTCCAAAGTACTAAAAGCAGTAACCTTACCACAAAACACGTAAAAATCACTTGGACTGTATCTTTTACCGATCGTGTTTTTTATTGAGTTTCATTTGTTGAGTGGCATACAAAGAGAAAGGGCGCTTTTTGAAAGGGAGCACAAAGAGGAAGGGCAAGAAGGTAAAGAAGAACACATTGATGAAGAGAAGCGCCATGAAGAAAATCAAAGCAGCGATAGATGATGAGGGCAAGAAAGTACAAAACATGGATCATGAAGGGAATTCTCCAAAGCATGTGTTAGCTGCCTCTCCTAGGCAAGGGGCCATGACTTTCACCAAAGCTAGAATGCCGAACAAAAATCCAAGAAGAAACCAAGAAAAGCTCAAACCGCCCAAATAGGGTGCCCAAGAGAAAAAAAAAAAAAGGAGAAAGACACCTCTAAGCTTGAAATTTCATTTTACCCTCTAGACATGTTTCTAAAAATCCTTGAGGGACTTGCTCACCAAAATTGAGCAAATTTTGACATGTTCTTGTTTTTCGACATTTTTGGGCCTAATTGCATAAAATCATGGGCGCCGTTTATTTCAGTTTGGAGCATCATCAACTCTTGAGAGTGGTACCATTGGATGTATTAAATTTAGGAGCATCTACTCAGAAATTTTTGGAGCATTTAAAGTTGTTTTGGTCCCCTGAAAGACAAAAAACACTCACTTTTCAACATTCGCCCCATCTATCAGCAAGGTTTATTTTCTGGTTTTTACACACAGACCTATTTTTGGAGGACTTCCAAGCATCATATTGGGAAATTCCCAATTTTTCCAGAAAGTAGACACTCATAGCTTTCCAATGAGCTATCATGAGCCTTGTTTTGACACCATTAAGGCTGCCAAATGTTTCCGGCAAGTCAAGGGACCTTTTGCTGATGTAAAATTGAAATATTTTTTGTAATTTTTGAACTCTAAAATTTGCTTTTTCCAAATGTGCGTTTAGCTATTTTTGCACATGGAAATGATGAAAAGTCAATTATTTTTCTCTTTTTTAGCATTTTCAGGATATTTTTATGCCTTGGGCTTTGCAATGCCTCAAGGAAAAATCTAGATATTTTCATTAGGCCAATAGGATGGCAAGTTGAACCATTAGGTTTTCCTCTCCTTGGCCTATTTATTCCAAAGGCTTGCATTGTAAAACAATGGAACTTGAGAAGAGAAGCAATATATGGTCATATGAGCTTTGGAAGAAAAATACTTGTTTTATGCTTTTGGATTGCCTCTTGGATGTTCTTGAATGAATGATGAAGGATTGCCGATGGATTCCATGACTTAGTAGAATGGTATAGTGTTTCTTTCTATGTTTTGTCTTCTCGTTTTCATTCATGAATACATGTTTCTTGCTTGCTATAGACTGTAGAGAACAAATTTGAGATATGCCCTTGAAGGCACCTTAAATTTCCTGTTTCTTCATAGCCTTCATGTTTTCTTCTTTTCCTTAGTTGCATTAAAGAATTCTTAACTCAGCTTCTTAATAATCTCTAAGGATATTGTTGCTTGTTTCATTCATAGTTCTATACATGATAATTATGACTACGGTACGCCCTACTTACCTATGGCTAGCTATAGTTCCATCCATGAAATTTCTTTGACTCGATTAGATTATCATCTTGTTGAACCAAGGAGGCCTAGTTTCGATCTAGCCCTTGCCTAAAACTATGTGAATCTTGTTGTTCAAAGTGCCCAATGACTTGAAGTACCGTATTTAGGCATTCCAGCATAGTAAGTTAAGTTGTTTGTCTTCCTTAAGTGTTTTCCCCAAAACCGATAGCCATTTCCCAAAGTTAGAGGGTCATATACTTCTATGCATGGCTTGAATGTTTTTTTCTAAGTATTGATTAACTTATAGTTACATTTTGCATGATTAATGGTTTGCCCTACCATGTTTATGTTGTCTATTTAACTAGTTATGTTTGAAACTCTTTGTTGTTCACAAACTTGATGTCCATACTGTTCCATTTTGCCTAAAGATCCTTCTACCTTGAATCAACCTGCCCTTCAACAAAATTTTGTATCGTCATCTAATAGCTTTCTTGACCTTTCGACCCCATAGCCCAAACCTAATCTAACATCTTGTTACTTATCTTATATCTTGGATCAGTTTCATCCCTCACAACTTAAAAAAACCAAATCAAAAAACTTACTTCATAACTAGCCTAAAATTAGAACATAATAAGAAAACACACAGATATCCCTTACACATATAGAGAGAGCTCCCTTCGGAAGTCCAGAAGGCTAGGTCCTCGGCTCCAAAGACTGTTTGATGTTACACTCGTCATTTGGTTTGCCAATAAGCTAAATCATGAGACCCTAACAGCAAGTTCCTTTTTATGGGAATGTCGTTTTGAGGTGTTCGCTTCGCAACCGAGGAGTGGTTTTAACTCGTCCAACTCCGTGCATATGTGAGTAGGGTGTCATGACATCACATATAGCGTTGTGCCGATGACTCCCCACATACGGTGGAGGTCACCACTTTCTTTCTGGTGATTTTCTTTATCGGTCACCGATTTCATAGTTGGGAATTTTCCTTGCTGGGGAAGTTTCGATCGCTACTTGGTAGGTTGGAGCTCCTCGGGACCGGGGCTTTAACCCAAATGCAAGAATATTGGAAATTGGCATTCTTGGAGGGGGAACGAGATACCACACTGGGAATTCCAATGATATATTGGGTAATACCAAGATAAGACCCTCGCCGGGAGGTGAAGCGAGGAGGTGGGTAGAGGAAAGGGAGTTTGGGGAGGCGTATAAACTAGGGAGGTCAAGTAGCTTCTATGCCTCGGTGTTGTTACTAATACTTGAGTCCATGTCCCGACTAACGGTGCTTGATGTGGGACATCACATACTGTGGCCCCCGTGGCACGGGCGATACCTCAAGGATGATAGGAGGATCTCGCTAGGAATGACCTCAGGGAGAGACAATGGTTTGAATTGGCCGTGGCCATATTCTTGATACCGTAAAAGACCATCTATGGTTGTATCTACATAGGGTAGAACCATATATGTGTTGTTCAAGGACACTTTTCAGTTGTGCGTCAATCGGTCTACCGTGATGATTCGATCCTCATGGGGGAACATCATAATGAAGAAAATGTGAGGATGTTATAAGGCATGGCGTACATGTAACCTCGCCCAAGGAGTATATTGTAATCCAAATCGCATCCAATACTTTGATGTCTATGTGGACTCTGCCTAGCCGGCTAAGCAGTATCAATACATTTTGGAAGAGATCGACAGGGCCGATGTGGACGTCGTCGTATGCTCCGAGTGTGATGACGAAAGGTTTGAGTTCTGGGCTCCTAACTTTGCCATACATTCTTTGACATGATGCATGTGGATGCACCCTCGTCGATGACACATTAGTGAATAGTGATACTCGTACCGATATTGGTATCCGGAAGGCGACCATGGAGGAAGCCTAGAGTGGCGATCTAAGTCAAAAGCCATCATGCGCATGTCGGCCGTGGTCGACGGTGCCTAATGCGGGAAAGTTAGGCTTTCCATTGTTTTGGGTGTGATCGTTAAAGACTCCAAAGCGTACATAGCAATGTGTAACTAAGCTAAATCGTCTACGATGCCGTAATTGTGGGTCGCTTTGGAGTAGTTCCATGTTCGCCTATTAGGCCCTTTTAACATTTTTGGCAATGGTTCCAAAGGAATCTTGGAATGGTTAAAGGTGCATCGGCGCGCTCGTACTAGCCCCCGACGTATTGGTGTATGGTGGGGTGTTGTAGCCGCGATTCCAAGTTTTAAAACATTTTTCCTGGGCCTGCGAAATTCCATGGTTTTTTTTTTTTCTGGAATCGTCAGGGTTTTGCCGCCGAATGTTGACCGTTCCTTGATGGGGGAAGGGTTCTTGCATAACCGTAGTTGTTTGGGAAGATCCTCCTTGTCCTCGCCATTCGTTTTGGCGCCCAGGGAGTTCTTTGGTGAGTATAGTGCCCGTACTCACCACATATTGAACAATGGTTTATTCATAGAGGTGACCTTTTTGCCTTGCTTTTGGGCATTTCTTGGCCCTCGGTTCCGATTCCGGTTGGAGTTACCTTTACATGGGATCATGGTGGGCGTTGTTGGTTGCTGCTCCCCTATCCGTGTCTCCCTTGGGATTGGTTTTTACCTTTCTTTTTAACCATGTTAGGCTAGTTCTCCCAATCATACCGGTTTTGTTGATTTAGGGATGGCCGCACAAAGTTCACCTCGCACATTGTTTTGCCTAGGTGGGTTATGTGCTTGGGACAGAGACATCGCTGTCCCATGTTTGCACCCTCGGTCAGTTGGGGGAGTTCTTCCGTCATTTTTTCTTCCCGCGTACCGGGTCCCCTCACCTGAGGATAAGGTCCTCCTTGGTGATACGCCGGCATTCTATTAGTCAAATTTCGCTACTTCATGACGAATTTGAAACTGCTGAGACATATTCTGCAGAACCATGTGTATAACGGATTCTCGACCGCCGCCGCCTAGGTACCCTTGGGTCATTGAACCAATAAGTCCGTCTCAGAGTTCGACACGCTAGGAAATTCTTGATAAGATTGCAAAGCGCGGGGCATTGGGTAGGATATTGTATATGTATCATGATTGCATGTAGATTAGTTCAAGCTGTTGGGCTTTACCGATTGCGTCCTCTTGGGATGTGGGTTACGTTGCACCACACATCCTTTGAAATTCCATCGTTAAAGTTTTCAAGAATAACCGAAAGGACTCGGTCGTTGAGTTGAGCTTTTCATAAGTCATGATGCCGTCTCCTCCACTCATGGAGATGCTCTAAAATATGGGTAGAGGGGGATTGTTCGAAATGAGTCAAGAATCTATCTCCCGAATTCCGTGGTGTGAATGGGTAACTGAAAGTATGTGTAGGAACATGTGACAGGGCGCTAAAGGTTCTATGTGAAGCGGTGGGGTTTCTTCTACGTACCATTTCGTGGCAACTCCCGTAAGAGTGCATTGAAACATCCTCAACCGAATAGTATCGTCAATGATGTTATTCGAATATACACCACAGGTGAAAGGTCATTATATGATTTCCTCGGTCTTCTCCGCTTGCTTCCCTTCAAACTTTGGTATGTCGTATGAGCTATGGGCATGGGAATCTAATTGGGGTCGTGTGCGATGGGGAGTCATTGGTGAGCTTGGTCAAATATGTCAGATTTAACGCCGCTAAGAAGGGTGACTCGGGAGGTTGATGCCATGGAAATGTGTGAAGACACGAAGTTCTAGTTAACAAGGGTTATTCTATGACGTACTCCCGTTGTGAATTTAGCGACGATATGGGACGCACTCCTCGCTTCTGCTGAGGGGGGAGTGGTGTGTGGTGTGGTTTTGGGAGACCGACTAGGGTTCCCGCCCAAGGTTGCCCAAGAAAGGAGGAACCAACCACCGTGGCAACGTTTCGCTTTCGATGCCTAAATGGTGAAAGACCTGAACCCCTCCCGATAATGGGGGAGGTCCAAAAGACGTCATTGACCGACGAGGTTCGTTGGAACCATTTGAGTGTCGACCGTGTTAGGTTTTGGAAAATTTTTTTGAGGGGATCAAGTTTCAGATCATGAAAACTTATGGCCACATAAATAAAACAAATCGAAAATGAAATGAATTTTCCTTTAACTTAATCTATGTGATCAATCACAAAAAAATAGTTTTGTTCGTTTCTTGCGTGATACTCAAAATCCTAGAAGACTTAATACGCTCACACACTCAAAAGTAACCGGGCCTTGAGAGGATTTCTTGCGAGGCCGGCACAACGTCCCGTAAGAGCCGCCACACCCCCGCCCACCGAAAAGAATCAACCAAGGTAAGGGTAGTAGGCCCGGCGCTTGCCTCGCACCATCACCTATAGGGTAAAGGATGCCCTAGTTTTCGCCACTAAGAACCACCTTCCCACATGAGCATTCGAGCTAAGCTGTAGTCAGCTAATAGTACCGAGTACCGCCCAGGGTCAAGTAGCCACAACCGATACCGCACGCACCGCACCCAAGCCTAACCCCCTCCGAATCGAGCCCTCCGCCGCGCCGGTTTTCTTTTCCATGGGCCGATAAACGGATTTTTAAAGCTCCCTAAAAACACAACTTATGTTTCAATGTGAAGTGTGATTAAGGCGCCTTATTGATGCCTTTACCTCGATCCTAACTTAATTCATAATTTCTCTTATATTCCTTGCAGGGAGAATTTATAAGAGTTAGTTTAAGTTATTTTTAGGTGGCTTTATTTTCTTAGTGGGTGAATGTGTGTGAGCGTACAGAATAATCTCAATTTGAACATATGGATATCGATGATCCTTTACAAAAGTCCCCATTAAACTATGACGTTGTTCCTTGCTCAAATGTAAAGCATTTGCGGATAATGGGTCGTCTCCAAAACCTCCTAGTTAGTCTATGTGAGTGACTAAAGGAGATGGAAAATCACAAATGTAGAGTGTTCATAGGCTTGTCTAGGGTCACCAAATGGTACAAAGATAGCATAGGAAACTTGCTCTAATTGGCGATTCAATCCTAGTCCCGTAATTTCTTAAATGCAAAAATTGAAATTTAAACTAAACAATTTCTACACTAGCTTATGCATGTGTGGTCATGAGCCACTTACTTGGACTAGTTAATCTAAGTGCGCATACCAAATGTGAAAAAAACATAGATTGTTCGGAAAGCAATGGTTAATTCGCCCCTACTTAAACTATGTGAACACTTTTTGTGAAAACCAACTTAAATGAAAACTAACTAAATGCCTACAAAAAAGAAACTAAGCTCAAAAGCTATATGGGGTATCGAAATACGTGTTGCGTACAAGCATTAGGCTGCCCAACACACTTACAAAGGTGAAAAAATGCATAAATAGGGAGAAAAAAATCTCTTCAGCACTCCTGTCGCAGAATCTTGAAAGTAAAAGATTGTGAGCCGCCTTCTTTAGTCTCAAGCCACCTCAAGAGTCTAGGACCGGTAAGATGGCCGCAGGACCGTCACCCACTCACATAGACAAAGGGTCTTCCTCAAAAAGATGGCACAACCACATAAACTTGAAACACGTCGCTGGAGTCACCAATCCTCATAGGATTCGACACAAGTGTACGAATCACACGAGCTTAGAGAGTGTGGTCTACTCTCTAAACTACTGCAATTAAAAGTATGTGGGGGAGCCAAAAGCATAAACCCAAATGAAATAATATACGAAGTATGCTTCCGGTTAAAAAACTAAAACTAAAAACACAATAGAAGCTATATAGAGAGTTCTGAAGAAGAATAATGCAAACGATGGCTCGATGGCCTCTTCTTATTCAATGTTCGTAATAAATAAAAATCTTACCCACTTGCCAAAGGGCCCTAGGCAATGGCTCTAGGTCCCGATGCAAGGATTTTTGTCTTCTCAAGTTCGCCTCCTGGCGCTCTAACTTTCCGTTTATGGTGGACTAAGATGCTGGGTGGCCAACTATCGAGTCCTCTTGAGTTCCGGCCTCCGGGTCACACACACGTCGGTGTTGCTTCTAAACTTTGGCCGCATAACCTTGTGATCACCCTTTGTTCATCTCTTGGTGGGTTTATATAGGAGAGCTAAATCCTTCTTCCCTCCCTTGGTACATGATGGATGGTGACCCAAGGGAGAGGTGTGATTCCATTGTGTGCCTGGGCCATTCTTTTGTGTGCTCACATAATGTCTAAGGAGGCGCCGTGATGTCCTTAGTGCCTTTCACATAAGGAGTAACTGTCCTTTTGCTTCGTTGTGGTCCCGTAAAGTGACTTTTTTCCATTTCCAAGAATGGCCGCTATTCGGTAAAAGGGCGCGTAGAAGGCGCTCTTCTCAAAGGAAAAGCATGGATTAGAGAATTTATGACTAGTTCAAATCGATTTTCTCAAAACCTTAGAGATTTTAAATACTTGGGATTCCATAATGTATTCCCGTCCCGTAAACCTTAGGCCCGAGCACACTGATGTCGTCGTACAATTTTCCAGCAGCACAGCATCGTTATTAGGTTGTTTGTTATGCACGGCTAAAGTGACCCTTGGTACACTTTCGATTAAGATATACTAATTATAATCACTAAATACAAAAATGTACCCCCGTTAGTTGCCCCCGATTGGGAAAACTGGTCAAATTGAAAAATCACTTTAAGGGGAATGTGGTGATTGAGGAGCTCTCCGCCACGTCAAAGGTCATCCAAACGCGCCCATCCGATGCAACTGTGACAGAAAACAGAGGATTGGAATAAGATCTCACTGGACACGATGCAAGCACCAACCGTCAAGATGCCGGTGGAGCCCATGTACTTCCGTTAGGATCGACCAAGAAATCTACCCTTCCAAGTCGCAAAGGCGACATGATGATTAGTTATTTCATTTCCAAAAATATTTTATTTTTAAGTTCAATGTCAATTGGTTACAATGAAAAAAATTGTTGAGATAATTAATTTTTCAAAACTATTATTTAAAACATTTTTTCCATCATGGGGGGGTTGTTGGCTTAAGTGAGAATTTTTTCTAATTTACGTAAATTGTTTGTACATGTTGCATAGATTTCTTTTTACAATCCTAAAATCTATCCCGGCAATCCGAAGAAGCTTTGCCTATTAGTTGTTTACTTTTTATCGTAAATTGCATAAAACTAGACCACATGTTTGTCCTCGTTTAGGAATTAATTTGTTTGGTTTTCATGTTCTAATAGTTATATTATCAATGTAGGACCGAAATATTTACAATGGATTCTTGTCAATGTAAAGCTAGTATTTGCCCGCAATAACTCCCCGCTTCTCCTATTAGTGATTGCTTATTAATGTGTTTAGTTTATTTTTTTTGAATGTGCCATGGTTCTCAAAGATCGTGGAGTTTTACTTTGTCTTTATGGATTCTAGTTCCAATATCTATTATTGATCGTGTTTATCTATAAATGTTCAAAGTAGAGGAAAGAGAATGAATGCACTTGTTGCACATATCTTTATTTAAAATGGGAACGATAGTTATACTTATACTTTTTTCCATTTTAATTTTTTGTTTCCTCTTTTTAATTCTCTTAATTATCGTTGCCCCCTATTTCTAAAATTCATCGTTAACTTCTCCATGTTGCTTGAATCTCTTTGCTTTCGTATAAATTGTAATCATTCAATTCTATAACTCTCTTATGTTAATTCCATCATTTATTACGTCGATCAATTATCTCAGACCGACGAACTTAGCGGAAAAATCATATAGCTAAATACTCGTGTGTTACCTCGTGGTGCATTGTGGAGGTCAGTCATGGCACCTAGAGGGAGGACTTACAAGTCCTCATTGAATGTGTACTCAAGCTCATTGCATTTGGGAATACATGAGCACCAACACCTATGAATCATGTCGACAACTCTGAAACATCTCAAGCGGAAATACATCTTGAAAGTGCTGAAAACCTAGAGAAAGCATCTTCACAGACCTCAACATCCTTACCTTTTATCACTGGAAATACACACTACAAATAACACACACCACTTTCCTCGTGTGGACTATGTTTTCTTCCTGCGTTAGCAGAAGAAGGGCTCCATTCTAATTGATGTTTCCTTCTTTCTTACCCCGCAAGATTCTTTGTTCTCCATTGTCATCCAAGCACTCAGTAATAACCTTCCCACAGCATCCACCTTATTCCCGTGAATATACAACCAATCCACACAGACAGAAGCACATACCATATGTCTCCCTAAAATGGAAGTGCATTCAAATGTGTTGTATGTATGTGCATTACCATTCAACCCAAGTCCACAAGCTCTTACCTCAAATTGATGAAATATCTTTCTTGTCACTCCATAAAAACAACTCCACTAACCCATGTCCTGTGAAGGTCTCCAGTATCGCGCACCTATAACCTTTGAAACAACCAAACTACAAACCTCGCAAAAACCTATAAAAACCCCAAACTTGCAAACAACCTAGAGTACCATCCAAACCCTCGCAAACCCGCAAACAACCTATAAATAAACAAACTCCGTGAACTTGCAAAATATATTTCCTTCTTCGCTTGGCTGCCAATTTTCCTTATTATTGTTATTCCCTTTCCAACCCTTGCTTAGGCCTCAGCTCTCATATGCCTCGACTTTTTCATGCACAATGTCAGCTCAATTTCCAATTACTTCTTCACAGTGACCAAGGCTCATCATGCATCTGCTCGATCTTTAAAATGCCAATGGTGATCCACTCGAAAAATAGTTTGAACTTTGTCCTCTCCTCCTCCTTGAGACACGACACACACACGAATAACTCCAAGAATCCTAGTCATTTACTCCTCACATGTCATCAATCCCTTCTTCAACTCATATAATTCGTCTCGCTATCGTAATACCTCTCTAACAAGTAGCTTCTCTTCCCCGAAGAGCCTCTCGAATTCATTCCAACTCAAAATCCCTTTGTCCCCATGTCTTTGACACTCTTCACGATTCCCTCCCACTAGATGTCTTCTTTTCCCTTTCGAGGCTAAAAAATAGCCATCCATCGTCCTTCATGCTGCTCGCGTACATCGTTGGCTGTAAATCACACACCAAAGAAATTCTTCATCCCCAAAGTAACCATGACTTCCGCATCTTCCAAGCTTCTTCAACCTCCATCAAATGGTAGGTGGCTTGGATTTCTTTGAACTCATAAAGAAACTATCCTCTTCATAAATTTATTCCGGTATACAGTAGGATAGTGCATGATGACTCATGATACATGTACAAGAACCGTAATCCAGAGTAGAACCCATTTCCACTCACCTCTCATATCCCCGTGCATCTCAGGAACCTTTACCATCTTCCGACCGTGTCACCCCCATTCCTGTAATTATGTCCCATTATTCATGTCCTCCTTTTCCATAAATGACCCATGGTTGTCCATGTCTCTAAAATTCTCGACAAACCATGAAACATATACGCATCGACCTCTCGCTTGTTTCTCCTGTGACTGGAATAATTCTTGCTCATTAGCCTTCTTTGCAACATCTTATCTCTCTCCTTCAAGCTTTTCAATGTGTCTACTATGTGAGGGGGAGTACCATCACGAGATGCTGCTCATCCCATCTATAGGGGAGAGTCTCATGAAGTGTAGTCTACCATATTTCTATTCATCTTCGATCATTTTCCTACAAGTATACCATGTCATCTTCAAACCAAACATAAAACATACAAGAAATCAACATGCCTTAGTGGAGTGAGAAGGATCATCATTCCAGAAGACCAACTTAGATTAGCAAAATACGTGTATAATCACAATCACACAATATACTTCAACACGTCCCCACATCTGTTATCCACTACTACACACAATGTCAAACGTAATGCATATTTTGATCTCATAGTGACAACACATTCAGCAATAACACATGCATCATAAACACATAGACACTGAAATGCATAGTTCATATACGACCGACATGCATTCCATGACAACCAACATCAACAAACTTTCCTACATATTAACACAATTGTAACAATGACCACCATTATGCATACACATGCACATATACATCCTACATACGCGCATGAAAGCAAACACATTTATGCCCATCTCAAACTCGAAGGGTTAAACCATTCTCTAATACCACTTTGTAACACCCTCCTCCCACATTTACTCTTATATGTTAACCATCCTTTACCAGCAGATATGCGACGCAATATTTACTACGATATGATTCAACCTCCTGTGACCACCCTTAAGGAAGTGGAATCAACACAATTTCAACCTAACTAACCTCTCAAGTGCTGTGAGGACCCCAAGGGCCAAACGACCCTTCCAAATGCTTCAAAACCCAAGTTAAGCCTCTTTTTCAAACGTTGCTCCCATACTCCTAGACGTTGGAAAAACACCGCTCGGAATTTGACTACAACCCTCCAAGCCACATGCACAAAACCTACAAGGGAGAACTCACAGCGAATTTTCACCCAGCTTTATGCCCATGACTACAGACATATCAGCACATTTTCGTGGCTAGCTCTAGACCACTACCCATAACTTAATGAAACTTTCCGAAAAATCAATGACACCAGTGACAAAGCTCACTCAACACAACACTTTCAGACAAGAACAAGTGCACAACGAGAGCCTAACCATGATATTCATTCTCGATCAAACACATCATGAACATGTAATCTACAGTCATAGTTAACACCATCTACAAACATAGTGATCCTCGTAATCGTCCAGAGAATCAGTCAAGAAGCACGATTCTCTCCCACAATAGCTACATTTATCATTTACGAGGTAATGCATATGTCTATTAACCATTCGTCTACCTACCAAAACACGATGAAATCCATAACCTGAAGTCTCATCATATGAAAACCATGCTTATAACCAAAATAACAACAATGATAGAACAACCCTTAAAACCACAAACAACAAGTATAAATACTCATGAAATACAAGAGGAAAAAGATCTCTTTATTAACATATGCAAAAATCCAACCAAGTCGGACTTCCACGTACCACCCAACCACAGAGCTGGGATAAACCAAATTCTTTCTTTCAGCCAATCACCCTTATGCCACATATTCCAACAATGAATGTGGTACCTTTACAACATCGAGATTCCTCAAGATTTACCATGTAGTCGCCATTGCTCAAACAAAGGCTTTCCTAGGATCGAAGCCTCCTCATCTTACAGCAACCAAGACTGATTGCGCATCCCTCCACACAACGGTCAAGGGATCTCCCAGCTAAAAGCACAGCCACACATTACTGAAGCTTTCACCGCAATCCCGACAAAACCAAGGGACCACTAGGACCTGCATCATGACTGGATATCCTCTCAATTTATCTCACTGAAGGTACCTTGAAAATTTTTCCCCATGATCTCGCCCTTGGGCTTTACCATGTATCCCGCGTCACCGCTAAGGGATTCTTAGGCTTTTTGGAAATTTTCCAAAGACCACTCTCACTCCAAGCTCCAAAACCATTCAAAGAATCTCAAATTTCCAACCAAATGAAAGAACCCCATCACACCATGGCTATCCGAAATGGCAAGGCAAGGTTGAAACCTACCGTCACACCTCGGATAAACCCATGCCAATGACAACAAGAGAGAACGAAGGCACCCATGCGGGCGCCATGCGTGCCATAAACTAGTATACAAAGTGAAATCATGCATGCAACTTCGACACCCGCAAGTAATCCCGCTAGAAGCCGCTCGATCCATCTCTTTCCTTTCTTGACCTCAGCTTTCTTTCTTGTCCTTCCTTTGACTTTAGTTTTTCCAATTCTATAGTCGCATCCAAGAATGCTCCTAAGTGGTACAAGCTTCGAGTATGAGAGAACAGAGACGAGAGAGAGAGCTCCAAAAACCGAACCGACAAAAGGCTGAACTCAGAAAAACATCGTGGAACAATCCTCAGTAAGACTTTTTATCACTGAGGCCTCTACTGCCTTCAATTTCACATTATTTTCCTTAATTTTACTCCTCACATGCAACTCGCAGATCTTTCATCCCTTCCTTTTCTCCTAATTTCTTATTTTCATAACATAAAGTGTCAATCAATGCCTTCTTTCCTTTCCAAAGCCTTTCGTGCATGTCCTTTTCGCCGCTTTTCCTTAGCCATACAAACCGAAATGAACACCCCTCTAGGATGTTTTTTCCCGTACATGTAGCTTGGAATACGTTAGTCTCATGCTGCTCCTTGGTTCGGCTATCGACTCTCTGGCTAACTTTTATTACGTGAATTTTAACCAGGGTTGTTACATAACCCTTGTATACACTCTTGTCCCTCAAGTGATCCTTTAGGAAGCGCCAGTGAATATTTGCCGCATAATTTTTAAGGCACCATGATGCAAATGGCCCAATATCCGGTGCACATGCACTTTCAACGACATCGTGCACTTTTGAAATTTGTCTCCGCTCACTTGCTTAATGCAAAACAATAACCAATCCAGGCGATCGAAGCGTATACAAGTTTCTCTCACGTTTTGAACCTTTAGATCTACCACGCCCAGTAGCTATGTGTCTCGCAGCGGATTTCCACTTTACTAAAAGAGCACATCATAGCCATGGTATTCCAAAATGGCTACAGAGATGAGGTTCTTCTTCAAAGCTCGTACGAAACATGCGCAGGCGGTCTTATGAGGTGAAGAGGGTCTCCTCGACTCCCTCTCAAAAGTTACCCCACCAATCCCGCATGCACCCACACCTTCCTCGTCATCCCGAGTGATTAATATGCACCATAGAGATATTTTCTCCTCCTGTGTCATGTGTAAGGATGCACCCGAGTCCAATTACCTACCACACACTCCCATCGTGGTGGAAAATTTTAAGGATGGGAAATTATTTTGAAGTTTAAAACACTGGCAAATCTTACTAGTCCCTACTATGCAAACTTTAAAATGTTTATTGATATATTTTTAAAATTATTCAAAATTTATAATGATTTTCTATATAGTCTCTACAGCATAATGTTTGCGCATATTTTAAGCTTAAAAGTAATACAATTTATATTATAAAATTTGGGCAAACTCATTTTTATAAAAAAATAGAAATTGGCGTAATCTTTTTTTTGGAGAAAAACACGGAAAATTAGCTCACCTGTCGACAATAGCCCCTAAAATTTTCCATGCTCCCCACTCGTGCCTCAAACTCGTGAATCTGCACGGCTTCATTTGCTTCTCTCTCCCTGGGCTTCTTCTTTCTAGATTCTGTGTGGATACTTTGTATATAGCCAGCATGCCCAATTTCATGACAATTGAAGCACATTTTATTTTGGACAATTATATTTTTTCAAGTCTCTCTTCGTACTAGATTTCCGGCTTTGCTTTAAGATTTATCCCCTTTTCCCTCCTTACCCTTCTCCAACCACGTGAGAAATTTTTCTTCATCCTCTCCCTCGAATGAACTTCCATCTCTGTGTATTTCGCCCGATTTTCTTTTTGTACCAAACGTACCGTAAGTGCTCCCGTAATTTGGTAATTTCTCCCTCCCAGTCTACCCGAGTCCGCCATTAACTCATGCTAGGACTCTGGATGACTTAGAAGAGCTATGTCCTCACTTAGGTCATCTTCTCGTAATCATTCATGACCACACCCCTCCAAGCCAGCAGAATCACATCATTCTTAGTGTCCATGCGATACTGCTCTTTCAAAGTTTTTCCCTCGATGGCCTCGTTTTCTATGGTCAATGCCATTCTCAAATAGCTCAACTCGCGTGCTTCCACATCGCGAAAGCAGGTTTCTTCCTCGCGTGGTTTATTTGATACAATGTGGTCTCTCACTCCCTCCAAAGCATTATTCCTCCTCACCTCGAGCTACATCTTTTTTCCATTGGGCCAGGTTCTGTTTTCCTGCACTGCCCGCCCAACTCAGTTTCTGGAATGCTTCAACAATCGACTACATTCCAACAATCCATTTTTCATCAAGTATCGCCTCCATGATGTGATCCTCTCTAGGCAATGGAAATTTGAGTTGTCTTCCAAAGCATACTCTAATATTATTCCATTGTAAGCAGCCATTCTCCCCCAACCTCCGAAGACAGTCCTACCGTCGCCACAAAGCCGCAAATTCAAACCTCTCGAGGAACAACTTCGAAAAATTCTTGTAATCTAAATGTGAATCTTTCTTCCTCGATACCATGTAGTAAGTCATCGTTGACAGAATTGTAACATCTCAAGAACATCAATCTAAAATCAAGGGAACAAGAGCCACAAAGCCACCTTATGTAGACTACCTCCAAGTCGTCCGCTAATGTGGAAATTTTGACTTTCTCTCACCCTGACTCACATAGCTGCTTCCAAATTGAGGCTTCCTTGTTACACTTCTCAATAGCTAAGGGTATGTCAATGTTAATTATGAAACCCTAGTATTTTTATGGTTTCCTTGATAAAGCATAGAACATATGATAAAATTCTATTCTTTTGCAGTTTTAGGGCTCGCAATGTTACAGTTAGAATGGCATTTTATAGTCTATATGGAAACTGAAACTAAATTTGGATGGATGTTTCAATAGATCGGGATCGCTTCTTTTTCTTTTTTCTCTCGCGGTAGGGAGGAAGAGGAAAAAATAGTTTCGCTTCTTTAAAATCACTGGTTTTGCCTTTGGTAGGATGTGGAGTGGTATCAGCTGGATTACTTTAGATACTAACAAAACTTGGGGGAATTTTTGTAAGATGATTTAGACTATAATAACAATATGCAAGGATTGAACATTTTTCCACCCATTCACAATCTCATGTTCAAATCAATGGCTTTTGTATTTGTCATTTTAATACTTCTACTCTGTTTCTCCATGTTATGTTTGTTGTAAAACCTTTATTTTTGTAGCATGTAGTTGAAAACGGCCAAATAATTGAGTGGATTTTAGTGGACTTTATTCCTCTCTTTTTTCAACAACCCCTTAAGAAGCTTTCGGACGATTTCTCTAGAAAAAGAATCGGTATTTTTTACAAATCTCAGCTTCAAGAATGAAAAATGAAGTATGTACATAAGTTGTAAAATTTAGCAGTTTCTCTGAATCATCGTCTATGTTTTGCCTATGAATTTAGCCTTTTCACCTCTTTGTTTTATCACATTGTAAAACATTCCTGTTCTTCATTTTCCTTAGCCTTTGCCTCCCATAGGAATTTTTGGATATTATAATGTTCAACCATCGATGTACGCGAGATCTAACAAGTTCTTGGTGTAGGACAGGATATTTGAGCCACTCTTCTTAACATTTATATCTCTATCTTTATTTGTATGCTTTTATGAATTTCCAATGATTGATCTCCGCCTTTTGCATTTATATTTGGGTTCTCATATGTAGCATTTCTCTTTGCAACCTCGCAGCAAAGAATGAACATATAGTTGTGATTTTTGGTCTCTTTCGTGTAAGGATCAGTTTTTAAGGAATTCCTCAACTCAAATTTTGTTCTCTAATGTGGGTATAAATAAGTTTAGATGAACATTTCAAACTAGCAAAAATACAAGATCTCATAAAATAAAAATATCTTTAATACACTCTCATTAATTTTATTCATTACCATCTACTTTTGTAGTAGATGTGTTCCTTCATCATCTAATGAGCTCTACAACCCAATATGTTACTGAGTGAAAATACAATGAAATTGAAATAGAAATTTATGTATAGCAAGCGTAATATTCCACCAAGTTGTTACTTAGTACCTACCTCTTACAGGAAAAAAGTAAACATGATACAGCACAAGTTATTGTAACTACGATATAAAAGAATACTTCTATCGTTGTGTAAAAAAATTGTTTATTCTACATAGAGTACCATGTTGAGCAACAAGGTTATTTTTATACTTGTGATGTTAAATGGAATGAGGAAGAACACCAAATTTTTATTTCTAGATCCCATGCATAAAACTGAAGTTTGGGCAGGATAGTCTCTATATTTATGTAAACATACAACAATGGAGATGGAGAGGTGCCCAATTAAAAGATGTGAAGCACAATGCACTGATCGCACATAATTAAATTGTGAAAAAAAGGGAGGCCATGTTGATGGAAGTTTAGCTCATTACTTTACTTCAATTCCACTTCTCAAGCACACCATTCTAGCATTGAGTGTCTCTTTTAATTTTTAAATACTTTCATAGACTTGTCTACACATTATTGATTAATATTATTAGAGAGACCAATATAAACCTTACATTGGAGCGCATTTTTTTATAAACTTATCTATATATTATTGATTAAAATTATAAATATTTAATTTTAAAAAGAACATGAAAGTCAATAATTAACTTTGCTTTTAATATTTAAATGAACACAATTTAAATATTTGTAAGGGATAAAATCGTCCATTAAGCTTATTATAGACACCTCAAATAACCCAAATACTATACCTGCACAAATTTCTAATACAAGCATAATTGTTGTTATTGTTAAGAAAACACAATCAACATCATCATTTTCTATACTAAATAGAAAATTAAAATATTAAAATTATAATAATATGTGTGTGTAAGCCGGTATTACATCCTTCTGCCTTTCTTTCTCGAAAAGGAAGATCGTGGCCATGCAAGTCTGCAGTAACCAGATGGTCTCAACATGTTCTAAAGGGAAACTCAGTGACCTGCTGACCTATTTGGTGGAGCTAGCATCCCTACCTAAAATTTAAAAGAATTTCCGATCAAGTCTCACACGCTAAAAACGTTGCACTATCATGTTGACCTCTAATATTTAATCTGGAACAAAGGCCTGGAGGCCGCAAACTTAAAAGTAAAAAGTATTAATCATTAGATGAATATACAGGTTGGATCCTTTGCTGTGGATCCTTGTCGCCAACAGAGGAATACAATGGAATGTGTGAACTCGACGTCTCGCCGCATGCCCTACCATTTGGTTCGTGCCAAATGATCGTCCTGTTATATGTCTAGTAGGAGCATAGTCATTTCTCCCTAAGACTTCCGATGATCTTCTTTGAGTTTATGTTGTTGTCACTTTCTACCATCAAAGGTATTCATTCCGCCAAAGATAGAAGCAAAAGTAATGAGTATAAATATTTCTTCGCCCTCTAGTGTGGCCCGGTCAATCACAAATGTCTCCCTAGTATTGAACTAACTCTTCCCTACCGTCAGGTGATGATCCTCGTAACTCATCTTGTCATCCCATCTCCTACAATCAGACGTTGTGCACATGGACAAGGATTTCAGTAGTGCTAGCTTGCGAGCCCTGCTTCAAAGACGAGACCCACTATCACAACTCCCTCCTCGTCAACTCGGTGCCGGTCTCTATTTTCACTCGGCCTTCCATTTTGCTTTCTCACCCTTTTCGACCACGAGTTGGTGTAGCAGTAGTCTCGCCCATCTCAGCCCCACGCAAGCTATCCCTTTCTTTAACCCTCTGCGCTCCCATGAAACTTGGGCCTTTATCTAGAGTACGCCAGCCAAGGTTCTTGAAGGCTAGTCTTGTAACAACATGCGGCAGGGTGCCATACACAACCGCAGTTAGCTCTCGAACCATTTATAGTGCAGATACATCCCATGAGCCACACTATTCCTTCAAAATGCTCCATGACCACGGTGTTTTTCGCACGCTTTATCACCATAATTGAAAAACAATAGATAGCAAGTTTCCAACACCACTCCTACAACCACTATGAGGATCACTTTCGGTAAGCGTTTCCTCTCCCGGGTTCCTGTGAACTCAACCCTTCCAACCCAAAAGCCACACTGCTGCATGCAATAATTCCCACGATCATCTCACAGGGGCTTCCAAACCCCCTCCTCCCTATTATGGGTGTCCCCGAATGACCCATCGGGCCCGCAAAGCCATACATTCCCATTTACGGTCTTTCTCCCAACACAAACGTTCAACATATATTGATTTAAACACAAACCATGGGGAAAGTATGCAATATTTCGTGAACCCAATTCTAGACATGCCACGAAGACACTAGGCCGGTGGACTCAGGCCACAATCACGAAATCACATTTCTAGTCAGCTCAACCTCCTTTGTAGCACCATGAGAATCGAGGGGAAGGGGAAGAGGAAATTTTTACATACACATCGGCGCACCATCACCGTGCTCGTCAGCTAGGCATCCCGGAGCAAGACGATGGCCAACCTCCACTAGTCCCGTAATCTCCCGGCTTTCTCGCCGCCTTGCAATAAGCTGGAGTTATGCCCAGCATCGCCCCGAAATAATGCTCTGAAGTGGCCTCCTCTCCGCACCTTACCATAATACACCTCGCGGAATGTCTCTCTCACTTTTTACACCGACATACCTATATGTAGCCTTACACATGTGAGTGCATGTGATGGGTGACCATGCCGCCTCCCCAACCTTTGCTCATCTCCCGAGTTGGTTAAACTACGCACCGTAAAATAATCATAGCCCACCCTAACCCGTACTCGCACCCCAACTCAAAAGAAAACCAAGAAGAACTCGACCTACTCACTCTACGTAAATTATTGTGGTAAAATTTTACTTTTGACTTTTTGAATCGTTTAATAAAGAAAAATCAGAGAAATCAATTTTAGGTGAACCGACTTTCTTGATAAACAAGCAGGATAGATACGTCGGATGGCTGCTAAGAAGCAAGTGGAGGAAAACTTTCACTCGCTTTACAGTGCCTGGTGTTGTCCCCGCCCGATTTGAGGAGCCATGTGTTCTTTTCTACGTTTTACCGTGCAACAATGCAGAGCCGGAGGTGACGTGTTTCAAAGGCGCTGCAGAAGGAGCAAAGCTCCGCAAGAATTTCCAACCCGGTGACCCCTCGCTCAGTGATGTTAGTTCGGGTCCCGGCCAGGCGTGAGCTCAAGCTTCTGTGCGTGAGCCCGCATCTCCGTGTGGAACCAGGACCGCTCAACTTCTCGCCGTAAAAGAAATGAAATTAAAATCTACGCACAACTATCTCACAAATAGTAAGTAAGATACCACGGCGTCGTTTTCCTTTGATAATGGAGTTCTGACTATGATAAGAGCATTTACATTAAAAACCCAAATCAAGCCTATATCTAACGTGGTGAGCGTGTACATATTATGAAATTACAAAACTATATGGCATTCACATTGTCACATATTAAATACACGCTGGCATGGTTGTTAACCAAAGCTCGTGGAGTGATATTTCAATGTTTATATCTAACATGGTGTGGGGATACATATATATATATGTACATATATGGAATTACAAACTATATGGCATCTTTCACATCGTCACATATTTAAAAATACGTTGGCATGGTTGTTAGCTGTGACGTGACAAAAACCGAGGAACGGTGTGACAGTTCCGGCTGAACCCGTGACGACACACACCACAAAGTGCCTCCACCATTGGGACTCGCCACAGATAAGTATTTTGAAGCCAAATTTATTTATTATATAATCTCTTTCTTTGTGAATTGAAAGATCTAAGTAAAAGTATTTGTGCAGGTATTTCATATAGAAATGTTTCCGCAAAAATAGTATTAGAAAATAGAAAGAATACTAAATGATCTTTTTCTCATATCTCTTTGGGATAAGTTACACATACCAAGAAAATGGTAATTCATTATTTTATTGGGATATGATTGAAACAAATTGATCGTCGACTTTATTTTTTGAAAGAATATTTTTATCTTCGGGAGTAAGAAGATAAGTCCATTTGTGTTAATTCCTTTGGCAAGAGTTTGCAAGGTTACATGTTAACTCGTTGTTATTATATTTTAAAGGCGTGCTGTGTCTATCTAACCTTCCTTATGCACCACAATAAGGGTTAGTTATGGTACTTCATTTTTCAAAAGAGATTTCTCTTGATTAGTATTTAAAGAGGGTAACTTTACTATCAACATTTATATAATATTGTATAATAAGAAAATAGAATAAGTTGACATTACGCCCAAAGGTGGTGCATAGTACCACGCCCATCTAACTCCCCAAGCCTGTTTTTGCGTTCTCTTTGATTTGTCAATGCATGCACACAGGTACTCTTCTCGTGAATGGAAAAACGCCGTGCAAAGGATGGAGGTCGCTTTACAGGAAAACAATCCCAAGCTCATCCCAGCCACCTCAAGAAACGAGGACGCAAACACAAACCAGGAACATTTGTAGAAACGTTGGTCGCCACATATGTCACAGGCAATTTCTTTCTAAGGTAAGGCAAGCCATTCGTAGGATGCAGTGAAAGTGGAACTCCAACCGTAGCTCGAGGATACGAGCCAAGTGCAGTAGTATTTTAGAGATTTTATTCGGGATCCGGTGCAGCACGAGAGGTCGCCTCACTTTTTTCAACCGTAACTAGTATCCACACTGAGCTAGATAATGAAATGCTTGATAGACGAAAAGCTATTCGTAGCTTTCATCCCGAGCATACACAGTAGAACCAATAAAGCCGTGAACAAGCTTCTTCGTTTACTCACCACCTCGGAAATCCAGGACCTCGCCTACAAAGACATAAAGATAACTTCAATATCGATCGCTGCATAGAGTAAAAGTAGCAAATGGATGATAAAGTGGGAAGGATACGGAAAACCTTCAACAGTGTGCCTCTTACAACAGGTACAACAAGCAGATACAGCCTCCGCCGGAAACTAATGCCGAAGACCCAAACACCGTTGTCTTCTTCAGTATGCATACAGTTATGCATTTTAGAAACTTTGAAGGTTTTGTTGTTCTGAACTTTTGATGACTGCCGTCAGACATTTCAACTCTCCATATGCAACTATGAAAGCAGCAGCACACAGTAGCAATAGGCCAGTAAAGCACATGAGAAGCTCTAGGCGTATGAAACACACTTTCTGCTTTTGGGACTCGCATTTACGTGCATTTCACATGGCCACCGTACCTCGGTTTCCCGCGGGCAAGCCCGAGGCCACAGCCTTAGAATTTTTTATATTATGTAGTGTGCTTTTCAAAATATAAATAGACATGAATGATCCCACCGAATTTACACAGAATATGCATGCTTTCCATATTTTAAAAAATATTTTCTCGGACAGATTAAAAAAGGGTGATTCTGAAACATCGTTTCATGCGACGGTGCCACAGCTATAGATAGTAGTAAAGTTTTCGCAGATTTATATTCATTAACCATGTTATAAGTAGTAACGACTTAATAAAACCAAGTGAGTTAGTTTCATAAATCCATGGCAGTTTTTTCCATGGTGTCGCATGGAGAAAAATTATTTCATAAAACCATGGGTAGATTACCATGGTGTTTGAAAACAGATGAGATATTTAATAAATCCATGAATAGATTACCATGGAGTAGAGCAAAGCTAAGTTACTATCAATACATACAATGGTTAAAGTGAACCATCATCAGCAATATAGTTTCTATCTTCGATGAACAAGCTAAGTGATTACTTTTATATTATCATGATTATGATGTTAATTCTTTCTGGAGGAAGATCATGTATACATGCAACATATGTATTTAACTTATTGAAAAAATAACATACATATTTGTAAAGTAGAGAGATAGCTTTGTAGTATTAAACTATAACATTGAATATGATTGTTTAGTATAATCTTCGAAGAAGACATGGCTTTACTTAAGCATATTTTTACAAAAGAAAACATATGTTTACATGCTTTCCACTGCAGCACTGAGATTTTCTTTGGGAAGACTCGTGAAGGAGGTTATGTGTGCTTCGTTGTGTGTAGCACTCCTTTGCAGTGAGGCTCTTTTTTGGAATCGATATGCATTTGCATGCATGTGGGAGCAACATTTGCATATGTTAGCTCAGCATTCCATGCACCACAGGTACACATATGCTTAAGTGCTAGTGTGATTTAACTATGTAAATCGCATGCACCATTATCTGCAACCGATGCACAGTTTGATTTATAAAGAAAAGCTTGGGAGATGTAGCCATTGTCTTGCAGAATGTGTGCTTATGCGACTTTAAACATTAGTTATCTGTGATCATGCGTGTGTGACTAACACATATGAGGTATGTGTTGTTACACGCACACGTCATAGGTACTTTATCTATGCTCTGTCATGCACATGCTATGAGTAGATGGAGAAACTACTTACATAAGTACAAACATGTGTAAATGAGTGATTAGTACCTTTATGAATCTTGACATCATTTCTATGTTGACAGGCACCATGGCACGCGAATGATGGTGACATGCACGAAGGACATTATGCTTGTCATGTACAAAGGAAAATTATGCTTGTCCCGTGTGGCGTAAATGGATTAATGACGCTCATGCAGATGAGTGCGGAGCGTGAAGGTCCAATGTACGATGGTCCATTGTGGCAGCACATCCATGCCACCAAGATGTGAAGATGTGAAGATACGAAGACCACAGGGTAAATGGTGCATCATGGATTTGATCGGAAATGGCTTTTAAGTCAGTGATATTTGCATATTTCCTCAGTAAGATTATACAACCGATGGTTAAGGGATGGTCTCTCTTATAAGCCATTGAGTGATGCTCAACACCTCTGCACGAGCGTTTAATAATAAAATTAAACGTTTGTCAGGCTGACCTCTACGGGTTTCCCTCCAAAGTTATATCGGTGTTCAATGATGTGATCGATTATTGAAAGTCAGGTTTTCTGATGATGTTGATTCCTTTCTTGTTATGATGTTCATAAATGGCAGCAGTATGTGATGACTCATATGAGTAATGAAATGAATGGAAGGTTACATCATACGCAATAATCGTGTTAATGTACTATAATAGAGGTTGTTACACGAGTCAGGAGCTGACTATTCCCACTCTAAAAGTTACACTATGAACTGCAAACATTCTATGCAAGGATGAGTAAGGACATTTTAATGGTGAATGGTTAGTTACCCATGAGTAACTTGTATAAAAATTATCTCCTTACATTTTCCAAAGTGAATTTAACTCCGCGTATGTTACACTATGATAATATTTAAAAATAAAAATAAATTAGTATTCTGAATAAATAATTTTAATAAAATTGTAATCCAAATCTTCTAGCACATACATATCAATTATAACCTCAACATTCGTGAGGCTCCACAATAACAAAAAAACTATAATAATATTTTAAAAATAAAAAATTTAATTATAAAATTATATTGGAATAGATAATTTTATGTAAAATTGTAATCTAGGTCTCCTCTACATACATATCACTTCATAACCCCAACAACATCTGCAAGGGCAGGAAAAATACAACTTAGGAAAACTTTTTACCATTAGGATAAGCATTTGAGAGACCTTTAAAAGTTGAAACATGATGAGGTTTAAAAGAAAATTACGTCTTCAATCAAGTAGGTAAGCACCAGAAAGGCACAAATCTTTTACACGACATGAAGGCTTTGGTTAGTATAGGGACTCGAAATTAAAGTCATGTATATAATTGCAAAAGTATAAAAGAGTGGAAATATAGTGAAGAGAACATGCACGATCAAAACCAAGGCTCATGGTTTAGAGTTCATGTAAATTTATATGCATACAACGGTAAATATGTATACGAGTAGTCAAAAGTTTTAAAAGGAAATATGTGGACAGAACATGCAGAATCAAACCAACCAATTGTTCATGGTTCTAGAGTAAATTTTATGTAGGAAATATTAAAATTACATATTTTTTGAACTAATATTAAAATTTATGTAAATGTACAATGCTTTTGACTCCTCAAGTTAATCCGCACCTCGACTCATTAGATGTTGAATAATATTTCGTAAATATGTATGTAGAAATGGTGCAAAGTGAAAAGGGAAATATGTGGAAAGAACATGCTATATGAATGAAAACCACTGATTCACGTTTAGAGTAAATTTTATGTAGGAATATTAAATTAATTAGATTTTTGAACTAATATTAAAATTTATGTAAATGTATAATGCTTTTGACTCGATCATTAGACTCGTCAATATTTCGTTCTATGGATCCAAAAAGTAATATATTATTATTGATTTATTAAAAGCATATAAAATCCAGAACCACAAGACCCGAATGCTTTAGTTTATTTGAACTTTTATGATATCCACATGCTTTAGTTTGCTTTTCAGAATTTTATTCTAAAAATCCCAAGTATTTGAATGAGGTGTGGACTTCTCCCATTATTTATGTGAAAAGTGGTTTGGTCGTCAAAAAAATTTTAATCTCATGTGTATTTTTGGGTTTTTTACAGAGTAGTTTATTTAGGTTAGTGGAAATTCCGGTATGATTTCTGGCATAAAAATCTGGGACATTTGTGTTAAAAGTCGACAAGTTTCTTCGAGAATGTTTGTTTTTTATGTTTCATAAGCTTTTTGATGGTGCTAAATTTAATTCATTCAAAAAAATTTTTTTGTTTAATTCTTCAATTCAATGATTAACAACTTATTTTCTCATATAAAAATATTTGCTTTATTAATAAATAACATTTGTGATTCATAGTTAAAATCTAAGTGTTTATATTTATAATCGATTTAGAAATAAATAAATAAATTATTTTCTGTCTCATTTAATCGGATGTCAAGATTTTATTCTTCTATCTTATTCCTGAAAATGAATCACCCTGTTAACAAAACTCTGATAATGTAATTTTTATTCAAAATTTTCTTGTTTTCCCATAATATATAAACTGTAGAATGCTACTAATTCAATTACTATTTTCTAATTGATTTGCTTTCCTGTACAACAATTAATTTATGGATTCTAAAATTTAAATTAATCAAAAATTAAAAATTTTCACCGCACAACAAATTAATAAAGAGAGTCAAATTCCATCTAAATCCTTAAATAACGAGCAGAAAACCTCTGATTTCACAACTCAAAACCCTCAACTAACAAAACAGCGTTATGAGTCATTAATTGTACGAGGAGTTGTCTGCAATAGCGCTGGTAACATCATGAACAGGATAGTGCATTCCAACTGACTTGGTGTAAACTGGTTAACCCCAGGGTCTCAAACAATAAAATAATCAGAGATAGCTGAGAGCCAAGGAAATAATTCATCATTTTACAAATATTTGGATAACCGTTTTCTACTTAGAAGTTTGACTACCGGTATACAGGCAGGCATTGCAGACAAACATTGACAAAAGAATACGTTCCTACTATAAATGGCATTAAAGATGTAGTGCTGATTGGTTATTAAAACCATGGAAAAAGTGATTTTTTAGTTTTTGATAGTGAGTGAATAGAGATAAAGATAATAGTTAAATTTTTAGCAAGTATTGGATCTTTACTATATATTTCTCGGTGATGATCACTTTATTAATTAATTATAGACTCCCAAAACACCTCTTTTTAAAATAAAAAAATATAACAACATAAAACTTTTACCTTTACAAAAATTTATTTCAAATTTATTCATTTAAAAAAATAAATCATAAAAATCATTTTCTTATTTATTATATGATGTGTACATAGTAATCTTTAAACATAATAACATAACAAAACACTTTGGTTAGCTTTTTCTTATGTAACTTTTACATATCATCAATACAATTGAACTATAAATTATTATCTAGATAAAATATTATGTCACCATATTAATTTATTATTTTGCAGAAGAGTGCTCATATTCTTTGGGCATTCATGACTCATTTCCATGATCAAATCTATCACTTTAGGGGGCTTGTACCTCAGTATCCAGGATTTCTAGTGAGGCAATCTCATCCTGCAACTCCCAGGCTGCTCAAGCCCGCTGAACTTGTAAAGACCTCGCAATCAAGCCCACCTTAGCTTCAAGCTGCCTCATCTGCACAAACCTTAGCAAGTCATTGTGTTTCCCGAACCATTCCAAATAGAGCTCTCGTTTACTCTTTCTTATTTCCAAAGTATGAGCTGCACGAAATGCTTTATATTAGATATCATTTTTGGGATTCAATTGAGTTAAGTAAGCCATTAAATCTGCTGACCACTTTCCATGAGAGGTAGTAACTCGATCACTTTCGTCATGATTTTTGACAATCTCACGGCAGTACTTTCATTGCTAAGTCATGAGAAATCATGAGAAATTAGTCACTCGCAACTACCTCTCATGAAAATGACCATAAAATGATTAACTTACTTAAAGCAAGCTTGAATCCCAAAAATGATATCTAATATACACATTGCTCAAACCCCCTTATACTTGCAAATTTATTATTTATTTTAAAAAGTCACTAATAACTCATGCGGTTTTGCACTCATATGTGTTGCAAAAGAAATGTCGTAAGGCAATAGCACAGGAAAGTGTAGCATGTTGCAAAAGAAAATGTCGTAAGGCAATAGCAGAAGCAATGTTTAGTATGCCTCAGAAGAAATAAAGTTGTTGCGGAGGAGGAGCTACCAAGGAAAGCAAATGAAAGGCAAATTTTGCTTACATGAAAGCGTGTCGTGGATGTTTGAAAGATATTGATCATGCAGAGTTATCAACCAGAAAGCAAATCAAATTTGTTATAGATATTGAAAATAAGAAATCAGGTGGAGACATATATGTTAAACCTTACAAATAACATAGCAGTGAAATACATGAAGGTTGTCGCAGTAGAAGGAGCCACCGTGAAGGAATGAAGACAATATTTTTCTTCCATCTCGGAAGTTCTCAAAGATATTGATTATAAAGAGAATGATCAACCACAAAATTTTGTTACGTATATTGAAATAGAGCACGTGGGTGAAATAACACGTACATGTAAACCAACATAATCTTTTCATGTATATAAAAATTTTGTTATACACATGAAATTGGAAATTAAAGTAGAAAATCCTTTGGGTGATTAATAATCCTCCGAAACAAGCATGAAATGAGCATGTGACTCAAATAAGATATGTTAAATACATTCTACACAATCTATTCTAGCACAGATGTAAATAAAGAGAATTTTTAATAAATGTGTACATGATGCTTTACTCCAAGTTCATCTACATATCCCAACGCCAATCAGCATGCTTGCATCTAAATTGTATATGAAGAACACACAGTATTGGTATACAAGAAAGTGAATAACATTTTTTAATATGGAGACATTTTTCGGAAGGAGATATTGTTATTCACTGTGTGGTGTTTTCTTAACTCCAAACTTGGCTTTTGGACCTTTTTGTCTATATACTCCTATCATAAAGCAACAAGAAAAAAATACAAAGTAATTTCACAAATTTAAGCTATAGTATTATATTTTATAATTACAAATCCAGTTTTTTATTAAAATATTATTTTACACACATCTATTCATTCAAATAAATTATATTGTCGTAAATATTTTTTCATCCTGTTTATTTGATTACAAAATTATCAGTACTCTCGAAGTATAAAATTATTTTGTTTTATATGTCATTCAAAACTATACTACTCTTATTATCTTCAAACATGGGGAGGTAAAGTACAGAGCCAAATTTAGATAAATAAACATTCACATCGTCAACTTGGACATAAAAATAACAATAAATAATATCCTAGGAATCTCTCGCTAATCATCTTTTAAATATATAATTGAGTTTCCATTTATTTAAAGAAAAACAAGTCATTAAGTAGCTCCTAGATAGGTAATTGAGCATGAAAGTAGGCAACAAAAATCTCCTGTATGACAACATACATATGTTAATTCCAAAATATAGAACTCTATTAAAACATAAAGAAAGACATAATAGATTTACTAGCTGATATGCATCAGCTTTTAAGAAATGATGAAATTATGAACATTCATCATTATCAAGCTCAAGATAAATTATGTCCTATGAAATAATTTGGATATTTTAAACAAAATATCACATATTTAAAACTCATTATTAATTTAATTTTTTATTAGAAAAAATCATGAATGAACATACTTGTAACATAAATAATATATAACAAAACCATGTATTTTTGGAATAATAAAATAGTTGTAACAAAAAATAATAGAGATTACAAGAAAACTATGTATATTTGAATGTTTGAAAATTCTAGATACATTTTATTAAGTAAAATTCTAAAATAATGGTTATAAACAATTAAAAATAATTTTATTAAATGGTTAGTTTAGATATATATTATTTTATCGATGGGATCAATTTTCTTTTCTATTCTAAAAGAGGTTTGCATATCAGAAACATATGATCCCTTCGACTTCGGTAGATCCGAGTAGCCAAGACTGATTCTGAGAGCCATCTTGAATTTCTTTTTCAGATAAACTATGTACGTATGAAATACCTATGGATCAATACCACGTCGCTTTTTATAATTTATTATTATTTTACTTTGTCACTCAAAATTAAATTTAACTTATTGAAAAGAAATATATATATAACCATTTACTTGCTGGATCTAATGGTCTAAAACACTTTCCAATAGCGTCATTACTTTGATCTAATGGGTTAGACATGGACATAGTATGTGCCTAGGAAAATTCTTTTCAACAAGGATGCTCATTACGACATAATAATAATAATAATATATAAAAAAATCATTTTACAATTAATGATAAGTTAACCTTTAATAGCCATAAGCAGGTCACTCTCACGATGTTTCTTTAAGAAACATCATTTTTAAAACTTGTCACATAAATGGTTTGCACTCTCGCAAAGCAGTAGTTAATGTTGAATGTTTAATAAAAGATAAGTTCTTATACCATTTCGACAAGCACCTTTTTTCTTTTTCTAACTATTTGATTAAGAATGGATGATTAATGAATTTTAATAAAAATATGCAACAAAATGAAATTATAATAAAATATAGTAAAATGAGATTATAAGCATAAATGATATTAAATAGATAAATTAGTTGTTATATTTTAATGTGTTAGTAAATTTTTCTTTTTATTTATTTAAGTTTGATATTATAATCTAAATTTTTTGAAGGCTTCTATGCAGTTTTTTCCGGTTTGAATTCTTTGAAAAATAGAAAGCCAATGATGAAACTTCCCTCGCACAATCGAAGTGCGCTCTATGGGTAGGTGCCGAATCCATATTTACAGTATAAAAACCAGCTATGAAATGAAAAGAAATCAAGAAGTTTGATGGGTAACCTCGCACAATCGAAGTTGCCCTATGGGTAGGGCGTCGAAATCCATATTTACGTACCGCAAACTTTGAAATACAAGAGACTGCAAAGATTTTCACCTCAATTTTTTCACCCGATATCCAACACCTAAAAATTCCAAAAAGTCGCACTAAAGACAACTCTATTTCTTTTATCTCGTTTTGAATATAAATCATACTAATTGGTTCAAAAAATATTTATATAACATCCCCTAAAAAAATTTCTTGAAAAATTTAAATACCAAAATTCAAAAAAATTCAAACTTATTACTTAATATATTTTATATGTATCATTATCCACCCAAAAAAACCCTATAAAAATTATGAACTACAAGAGAAACCAAAAATTCACAAATATTATTACTTACCATTTTTATTTTTAAACTAAAATAACATTGTTTTATTTAAAAATACGAACAACCTCAACACAATTAATACCATGATAATTTAATTATTTTACAAACTAAAATACATTTGTATTTTTTTTAAAATGTTATACGGTGGGTGATATATATAGATCTCCAAATATGAAGCTTGTTTACATCATCAATTTTTAGAAGGAAAATCTTTATAATTTCAACATTTCCTTATATTTATATTTATATAGTATAAGTATTTATAAAATTTTAAAGTGCATTTTCAAGTGCTTTATCAAAACGAATTTATAAAATTAGATATTTGATAGGATATATATATATATATATATATATATATATATATATATATATATATTATTAAAAAAATATAAAAATCACAATATTGAAAGGAACCTTTTATTTTATTTCTTGTATTAAATATTGTCAATTTAAATACATGTTAATTTAAAAATTTAGATTTTAACTCAGTATGAAAAATCAGGTTTGGTAAGCATTTCATTTAAATGTGATTTCAGAAATACAATATTTAATAGTAGTATACGTAGTCATAAGTAAGTCAATAAATTATATATTAATCGGCCATGAAATTTAGTATCTTTAATTTAAAATCGTGAAATTTGTTTTATTTGTCTACAAATAGTATCGATTTTGAAATATCGCTGAAAACAAGCAGGTCAACTTAAGGATATTTATAAAATAAAATTAATTTCTACATTAGTTCTTTATACACAATAAAAGTTTTCCAAATCAATGACCTAGATCCATGTGTTAGCACGCTGATCATACGCTGAGATCTCACAAGAAAATTTAGCACGCACGCCTAGCTGGCATTTCGTTAGCATCTACACCTAGGTGACTATAGTGCTATTTTTTGGGCGCGCTGTCCTATTTTAGTTATCCCTTAATTAAGATGCGACAACAAATTGTAATATATTATCAAATGTATGACTTTAAAATGAGTCCACAGACAGGATTTACTCGCTAGCTAGCGAATTTTCGAGTTAGATGGAGTCAGCGAGGCGTGTAGCACCGGCTACGCTGTGCAATGGCAGTTCGGAAGTGTGAGAGGCGCATTAAATTACCGTGTTAGCAATCACTTTAACTCAAAGCAAGTGAAAGTTAAATTCCACAGCGGTGCCAGCTCAGTAATCAGGCGACACTCAGTGAGAGATCAAGTGAAGTTAAATATTAATCACAATTCACACCGCATGATCTGCACATGCAACCGAGGATTTACTATTATTAGCGCAAAGACAATGTCTGGCTTCCATGAGACGCTGAGTTCTCCTAGGTAGAGAGGTTGAGGTTGACCATCGGCTCATAGGATTATTGGGTTGCACACATGCAACCACCACACACCATTGGAGTGCCCATGATACTTGCGTGGCCAAGGAAGGCAAGAAATTCCTATAGCTTTTAGGGATCGCATTCATCGTGATTCGTCCAATGCCGTGCGTGCCTGTCTAGAGGTCGTAGAATGGGCTATGTGTTGCTCATTTTTGTTCATGACAAGCAGGAGACACAGCCGAGAACCGCAGGCTCTTGCGCAGAAGAGTTTTGTATGTAGATTGTTTCATGATCCATGATATGAATATACAATAGAAGATAGTTAGGGTTTTTAGCCGTAAGCTTTCTCAGTAAAGCTTATCTGTGTTATGTGTGATTTGATTCTTCTTTACTATCATGTGTGATTGGTGATTGTGTTTTTAATTCCGAAAAAGATTTGTAGAAGCGATTAGGTTTTTAACTTTAGTACATTTCGTTAGATAGGGCGAATCTAGATATACATGCATGTTGTATAATTTCTACATGGTATCAGAGAACGGGAAATTGCGATGAAGCGTGGAGTTGAGTTTGTGACTGGATAGAATTTGAATTTGCTAAAATATACTTTCTTGATGCTACAACCGATTCAAGATATCGAAATGGATTTCAATGGCTTGAGGTTGAGTATGCACTCGAGGGAAGCTCAAACTATATTGCTTGAAGGACATGATGGAGACAGATGTCGAAAGATAGATGGCTTGAATGGAATTCATCTACAATGATGTTCCTAAACCCGTTGTGGATAGTATATGTTGCAAATCTTGATGCATGGCAAAAGAAAGCGAAAAATGTGAGGAGGATCTATGTTGAGGGAGTACGAGACCACATTGTCTCAAGCCTCCATGGGAAAGCCACACCATGTGCAATGTGGAAGACTTTGACAAATCTATTCCAAAATCGACGAGGGACCATAGGAAATTGGGCGCTCAAAGGATAAACTCAGAAAGATCAAGATGGAAAAGGGCGACACCATTCTAAAATATCTCATCAAAGTTTGTCCAATGTCGTGATGAACTCGCAGAGTTTGGACAATCGGCGCCGATGATGATTTGGTGAGCTTGGCTCTCTTGGGACTTCCCAAGAGTTGGCGCAGTTATCAAGACTCGTTAATGGAAGGGAAAAATTTCCATATTGGCAACGACCGTGGTCGACGATGTAGTGCGGGAAAGAGTTCGGACGAACACCGAGAGATGGATCTTCATCTAAGAATGAAGATGAAGAGGATTGTGCGTTGGTCGCCAAGGCAAGGAAGGGGAATGGGAAGAAATTCCATTCTAAATCCGAGTTCAAAGAACTGGAAAGAAGCAAAGACATGTCCAAAGTGAAGTGTTTTCACCCGATCACGAGCATGGGCATTTTCGCTACTAACCGCTCCCGAAAAAAAGAAGAACGAGAAGGTACCGGAGGATGCCGCGGTAGAGGCCTCGCTGCAATTTGAGCAATTTCTCATTGAATGCATGCATGGTGTCCACATTGCATTGGGATCCGTGTGTTGTCTTGATAGTGGCGCTTCCTTTCACATGATGGGAGACAAGGAACTTTTTCAGTGACTTGGAGGAGAAGGACCTCCGGATGCATATTGAAATAGGCGATGACGGTGCGACAAGCGTGCCGAAAGATTGGTACCATTACCTTTCCGAGGCGAGCTAGCAAACCACTTTCAATTAAAATATGTGATGCATGTACAGTGTCTAAGAGAAAAAATTTAGTCTCACCTGCAATGTTGGAGAATAGAGGCTATGATGTTGTTTTAGTAAAGGGAAAAATATTTCCTGCGACATAAAAACAACAGGACAAGCCAAAGATAGGGATTCGAGTTAAGAATTTTTACAAGTCGGGAGGTAGTATAGTTGTGCAAACGAATGATGGGCAAGGCGGACCATGTGGTAAGTCTGGGATGAGGGTGAATTATAGCACGAGAGATTGGGCCATATTCACCATGGAGCCTTGAAATTCATGCAAAGCATTTCTATTGGTCTTCCTGTGGGTAAACTTGCACAATCGATCATGTGGAAGGGATGCACCATGGGAAAATATGTAAAGGCCACCTTTTCATGAAGAAGCGAGAACCGAGCTTCAAGGATCACTCGAGAGAGTTCACACAAACATGTGTGGACCATTCTCTCGTTGCTTTGACATCAAAACATAAGTACTATGTAATATTTGTTGATGAATTTTCTCATAAGTGTTGGATCTTCTTTATGCAGAAGAAATATGTGACATTCTCCCAAGTTCTTTGAGTTTAAGGCACTAGTGGAGAAAGAGTCGGGGAAAGCAAGTGAAGCTCTTAGGAGTAATAATGGTGGAGAATACATCTCTAACAAATTCAAGAACTTCGTCAGACAAATAAGATTCGAAGAGAACTCATATGGCGCCTCATAAACCACAAGACAATGGCCGTGGAGAGAAAGAATAGAATGATCGTGGGCGCATCACGAGCGATGATCGCATGATCAAGGCCTACCAATGCATCTCATGGGTGGAAGCATGCAACACTACGGTACATGTGCAAAACCATTGTCCGCATAGGATACTTGGCATGAGTACACTGAAAGAGGCTTTCACTAGTAAGAAACCCGATAGTTTCACACTTTAAGATTTTTTGGCTCATCTTTTGTATATGCATGTGACCAAGAGATGCCAGGAAGAAGCTGGCAGACCGACACGTTGAGATCGTGATTTTTGTGGGGTACATTGAAACACCCCATAATTATCGTGTGTATTTTCCAAACAAATGCGAATGACTGTCGTGCGATACGGATATAAAATTTGACGAGGAGAAAGCCACGTGGTTGTCCCTTGAGAGGGAGATGGACTTGCATGCGGAGGAGGGACTGTTGGTTCCCAAAGGATGAGTCTTAAGATGTGGATCACCACATGAGGAGGTTCATGGAGTGGAGGAAAACTCTCATGCGCAGCCATCCATCGAAATGGCGAAGACGCACCACATAAAGGCTGATAGATTGAGACTTGATGTTGAGAAGAATGTAGGAACCCCCTGCTTCACAGCGCAGACAGCAGACGATCTCTACGACCGATTTACGGATACATGGCTCTCACGAGAAAATGTATTGTGACCGAACCATCATCATAGGAAGCAGTGCGACAACCCACATGGGTTGATGCAATGGTGGAGAGTGTATGACTACATTTTCGAAGTCAATGCATGGGAGAATAGTCCCAAGACCGGTCGACAAATCGATGGTTGGATCGAGATGGATCTACAAAGGTAAAGAAAGCTAGCTGATGGAGTGTGGAGAAATACAAGGCCAAATTTGTGGCCCGGGGCTTCTCACGAGATCGATGGGATAGATTATGATGATGACTTTATCACTGTCGCGATGTACTTTTCCATAAGATCCATCCTTTGCTCTCTGCCACAGTATGGGTTGGCGCATTCATAAAATGGATTTGAAAATTTCTTGTTTATCATTGAGGAAGAGGTGTACATATGAGCAACCTCGAAGGTTTCGAGATCTTCAGTCAGTGGAGTCGCATTTGTGCCGACTCAAAAGAGCATTGTATGGTGTCAAAGCAAGCACCCGCGTGCTTGGTACACTCGGATAGACAACTATTTCATCAGACTTGGGCTTCACCAAAAGTGAAGCGGATGCAAACCTGTACCGTATCGTGGTTGAGGGTAAGTTATTGATCATTTTTATGTATGTTGATGGTCTAATTTTTACTAGTGATGAGTAGTCGATACACTCATGCAAGGAGGATCTTTGCGAGGAGTTCGAAAAGAAGGACATGGGACTCCTTCATTATTTCCTCGGGATCGGAAATATGGCAATGTGATGGTGAAATTTTCTGTGTCTCGAAGGCAAGTATGCAAAGGAGATATTGGGTAAATTTAACATGGAGAGCTGCAAACCCATGGATACCTCTTCCAGGAAATTGGAGGAAAGAGGATGCTACTTTCGAGAAGTAGTGGATGCTACTATCTATCGAAAGGCTGGTTGGTTCACTAATGTATTTGGTGAAATACGAGACCCGGTACATTTTCTATGCGGTTAACCGAAACTCGAGTCAAGCTATGGTTAAGCCTACCAAACTCTTTTGGAAGGCGGTGAAGCATGTCCTAAGATACACCGAGGGGCACACCCGAGTATGGTATATGGTACATACGGACAAAGGGTGAAACTTGCGCTACTTGATGCGTCATTGGGCGGCAATCCCACCGACAAAAAGGCACATCAAGAGGCATCTTTAGCATGGTTTCGACAACAATTTCCCCGGTACAACAGAAACAACGGTCTGTGGCACTTAGTTCGAAGCGGAATACATAGCGACAATTCAAGCCGTGTATGGAGAGCTATATGGATGAGAAAAGATCTTGGTTGGTTTGTTTGGTTCTTAGATGGATCCAACAGGTGATTCATTCTAATAACGATAAGTGCATTAAACTATCGTGCTTACTCATGTGTTTCATGATAGGTCCAAGCATATAGATAGTCCAAGGTACCATCATCTCGCAGATTGTGTGCAGAGAAGGATAATGTTGCTGTAGTACATTCCCACTGAAGATTAGGATGTAGATATTCGACGAGGCACTCACTAGGAGAAAATTCGAATACCATAGAGATAGGACCGCGATGTAGGATAATCCCTTTCTTGTTGAGAGGCAGGTAGTTGAGATTCAAAAAGAAAATTTGAGCACCCACGCTAGTGCATTAGCACCTCACACTAGGGTGGGACCCATGTGTTATTTTTGGGTGCATGTATATTTTAGTTATCCCTTAATTAAGATGGACAATAAATTGTAATCTATTCTCAATGATGACTTGAAATAATTAATTTGAGAGTGATAAACTTAGTTAGCTAGTGGATTTCGAGTTAGAGGTAGTTGGTGAGGCATGTAGAGTAATTCTAGTTGTAACAGTAGTTCAAAGTGCAAGATGCAAGAGGTTAATGTAGGTTGTAATCGACCTTTAACTCAATTAAGTGAGTTAAACTCGCTTGTGTTAGTTGTAATCCAAAAATACACTAGTGAGAGATCAAGTGAATTAAATATTAATTAATTCACAATCGATGATCTCACATGCAACCGAGGACTTACTATTATTAGCTACATGCATGTCGGATCCATTGGAGACCCGATTGAGTTCTAGGTGAAAGGGAAGTTGACTATCAATTGTAGGATTATTGGGTTACACACATGCAACCAAACACCCATTGAGTTCCCATGATACTTGCGCACTCAAGGAAGGCAAGAATTCCTATCTTTTAGGGATTGCATTCATCGTGGATTACACAAGCAAGGCAAGCTATCTAGAGGCTAAGAATTGGATATGTGTTGGTCGGCTTTGTTCTCGATGTGAGACAATTTAGTGTGTACCGTGAGGGCTCTTGTGAGAAGAGTTTTGTATGTAATTGTTTCATGATCCATGCCGAATATACAATAGAAGATAGTGGGGGTTTTTTAGTCAGTAAGCTTTCCTGTGGAAATTATCCGTGTTGTGTGTGATTTGATTCTTCTTTACTTCATGTGATTGGTGATTGTGTTTTTAATTCCGCAAAAGATTTGTAGAAGCGATTCGCATTTAACTTTAGTACATTGTTAGATCTGGCGAATCCAAGATATACACATGCATGTTGTATAATTTCTACAACTACAAGAAATTTTTAAAGAAAAAGACATAAAGGAAAAAAAACATATAGAATGATGAAACAACTTACTTTGCCATTTAAAAACATGTTTAATTAATAATAAAAATTTAGAAACTAATTTTTCAAAGTTAGAATGTGACATGATTCTCATGGCCTCATATATATTTAAACTTGACACTACGTAATTAATCTAAGTTTTAACAAACATCACACATATAATTAATGGATAAATTAGTGTACAATGCTATAAAGATGTGTGATTTGGTCAAACTCTATTTTATTTTAATAATAAGTATCTAAAAATGTTATTGTAACTTGGTCATCTATTCTACTTCACACTAATCTTTGACTATATAATAGCTATTGTTAAAGATGTTGCAAAATCAATGTTCCAAGAACAATTTAACATGCACTCGTATATATACTTTTGTGAAAACCTTAAAAATGAAAATAGATCTAACTTTACTAAATAAGATCTCAATAATTATATTTAATTTTTTTTGTTATTACATGTGTCATATTATCTTACTGTCATTGGCATTAAAATATCATAATGTGATAAATTACAATGTCATGAGATAAATAAATTGAATATAAACAGAAAAAGTTAATTAATTCTTAAAAAAGAAATATAAATTATAAAAATTTGTCCTATGTAATAACTATATATTATAAACCTCGCTATATATTTTTAGCACCATGTAGTTATTAGATACAAACCCTACCTAAAATAATTGTAAAACAAGTGTAATATACAATATTGTCGCTTACTACCCACAATCAAACTGAGACATGAGATGCCCCACAAGCCCAATAGTGAACATAAGTCAAGAGATACCACCATGAGTGGAACCCATAAAGTTATTTCCATTACATTGTTTTTCATGTAAACATTTGATTATTACTTGTAAACATTTAAAAATAGATGGTGGTATTAGCTAGGTGGGGTGCATATTGTAGGCAACTTTGAATATTTTAGTATTTCTATTTGAATATTTTATTATCTCTATTGATCGATTGATAACTAATGAAATTTTTTTCAAAAAGTATGCAACCTAATCTTCTTCATGCTCAATTAATTCATAAAACCTCTTTCATAAATGAAAATTTGCTATGTTTAGCATTTACCATTTTTGAGAAGTAATTTAATTTACTTTTCTATATATGATTGCTTATTTTAGGTTGAAAAATATTTAATCACATTTTTTATATTAATATTTTATAATTTTTTTGTTAGGTATTTGGAGACTTAGGATCACCTGTAAGCCTATCCTATAACTTGACTAACCAAGATTAAGGGGATTCTAAGCCTTCAAAATCACCTCGATCACAATTGGCTTGAGCTCACATCAACCCTTAACATGATCGAATTTCTTTTATCCATGGGGTTCGAAGTGGTAACCTTTTCACCACATAGTGTCTTAACTAGATACCTCTGTCACTATCTATTCTACACCCATGAACATGTAGGTGACCATTTTAATTAATTGAATGTTCCACTTTTTTAATATAATAATTCTCTATTATACTACCCTATAATTATTCTTATGGAACTATTCTACTATAAGTTTATTTTTTCATAAAAAACAGGTACTAAGCATCAACTCTTTAAAAACTCCATAAAATAAATTATTATTAATTTTTTGTAAATTATTAATTAATAATAATAATAATAATAATAATCTAATCTCAAGGTTATGGCCAAGCTAGACACCAAATTGGTGTATGAAACTCCCTTTTTTTGTGAGACAAGAGGTCCACCTCCACACAGCAATTTGACTACTAAGTCTAAAAAAACATACATACTCTACCTTTTCTAGTTTTAAATCTGTGACCTCTTAAAGAAAAAACACATTTTAAAAAAATTAAAATTTAATTTTTTTAATTTTATAATATCTAATTTAATATTCATATTTTTCAAAAATTTTAATAAACCTTAAATTTCAAAACTATTTGAAAGTCATAAAGTTTTTATTTACCAAACAAAAAATAATATAAGCTACTGTGAACCCGGATCGATCTCCAAGGATCTCTGCCTTCCGACAGTAAGTCAGTGCTTCGAGACTCTGAGAAGTCATTCGTACGAATAGCTGGAAGCTATTTGACACAGTGTCGGTAGTCTTTGTACTAATCCGATGGGGCCCACTCTGACGTGACGTCGACTGTCTTATTCGCTGGGAAGCATGGTGAAAGAAGTTGTTTCCACACATGGTAGGAAAGTTATTTTTTAATGTGAAATTATTATTATTAGTGGGTTAATTTAAGAAGAGGTTGGTAAATTTTCAAAAAATTGCATTAACAATATGTCTATATTTATTTATTTAAGTAAATTAAAATTTATAAATATTTATTTTAAAATATAAATAAAATTATATATGATAAATAAAATTATTTATTTTATTTTTAAAATTTGTTTTTAGTGTGATTTTGTAGAATTTCTCATAAAATTTTGAGGTGAAATCCTGATTTGTATTATCCAAAATGGTTTTTTGATTATATATATGGATTCAACACTCTTAAAAAATTTTAGGGCACTTCGATTGTGCAAGGGTTACACATGAAACTTGTGATTTCAATGAATTCCTAAAAGAGTTTAAAGAAATTAAATCGAAAAAATCCACCAGAAAAATTCAAAAAGTAGCACTAAAAACAACTGGTTTTCAAAATATTGATTTACTCCGCTTTATTTTACTTCAAAGGACTTTTTTCTTGTAAAATGGATCATTTTGCTAAATAAATTTTGCTTATATATTAATTTCTCCATCTAATTAGAATATGAACTTATTAAAATGGAATAATCTCAAATTCCTAGGAAAATGGTGGGAATCTAATTTAATTTAAGAAAAAAGAGAAATTACACATCTTATTGTAAAATGGACCATTTTGCTAAATGCAATTTGTTCATATATTAATTTCCTCATCTAATTAAAATATGAACTTATTAGAATTGAAATAATCTCATATCGTTAGAAAGTTGGTGGGTGGGAGCGACATGACACAAATCTATTTTTTAAAATTTATAAAAAGTCAAAGCAACCTAACAAACTCTCTAACACTACAATAGTTGATAAGCATTAAGTAAGCATATTTCCTTGAGAATCAATTTAGGGCATTAATTAATTTTTTTTTTTTTAATGTCAACAAATTCTCAATAAAAAGTCTTAGTGTAACTCTCTTCTAAACTGAAATTTACAAATTAAACAATTTTAAACTCAAATTTTTAAAAATCTCTACCAGATTTTGATAAAATTAATTAGAAAAAAAATTTAAAAAAAAAATCAATTAATCTATAACTATATAATTATATCTATGATCACTTGTAAAGTAAATAATTCAAAAAGTTGGCCTATTTGAAAAGGAATAAGCTAAAGCTGGGACAAACCGGAGGAGATTTGACACCTCTGGTCTGCCTCTTTCCAACAAAACTTGTTCCGGCCCGTTTTTGGAAATTCGCTTTTCTCGCCTCCGTTGTTGGCAATGTCAGTTTGTGTGGGCTCCACCCTTCACCCTCAGCCACCCTCCGCCGGCGTCGTCAACAACCCTTCGCCAGCGTCCTCCGTATCTCTACTGCTACCACCGGAGGCAGACCATAGGAATGCGCGAGAGTTGAATTTGACAACCCCGCTCATAATTTGAATTTGGCGAACCCGCTTTTAATTTGAATTTATAAAACTGCTCACATGATGCTCTTCGCTGCTGCTGCAACAAACTATGGGAGGCCATTTTGGCTGCTTCAACAACATCCCCATGTGGAAGAAACATTTTGAAAAGAAGTCCACCGCATTTTAAAGAACAGATCAGTTACTGTGAAACCCGGTGATAATTACTGTGAAACCCAGTGATGCACTTTGTTTCAGCAGGGGAGGAGCTGAAAGAAATAAATTATCTGCATGCGTGTATCATATTGATTATCTGCATGCGTGTCTATCGGAGACGATGAGACTTTACCCTCCTGGGCCATTGAACAGAAGGGCCATAGAGGACACAGTACTGCCAGATGGGACGCCTATGAAAAAGGGGACTGGTATTTTTTACGTTGCTTATGCCATGGGACGAATGGAAAGCATATGGGGCAAGACTGCATGGAATTCAAGCCGCTCAATGGCTTAATGATGAGGGTGTTTTTGTGAACCAGTCTGCTTACAAATATCCTGTTTCCACGGAGGCCCTCGAATGTGCATCGGGAGAGATTTTGCATATTTTGCAGATGAAGCACGTAGCGGCATCCATTTTATATCGTTACAGACTGAAACTCATTAATAAAGATGAATAGCTGAAATACAAGGTAGGTGGATTGACTCTCTTTATGAAAAATGGGCTACATGTCACGTTACAAGCAAGGGTAACTGAGCAATCGGGCTTTATTTGATATGTTACTGATATATTACATCATCGCTGAGCGATATATTGTTACCCTGTATGGTTTGAATAACCCCCCACTTATTACATATCAAGATTCTAAATAACCCATGTATGAGATGATGGGATGCGTGTAATAGTGAATAACAATCTCATCACTGGAATTACCATGTAATTGTCTTATGATAAGGAATTATAATAAAGTTCATAAATATTTTATGTGTGCTGTGAGTATCTTTGATCATTATGGCGAGAGTTCTGTGTAATTAGGAAAATGGATCATTAAGGATCATTATCCAGAGTAATATATTTTATTCATTTTTTTCAATATTTTTATTACAAGCTGTCAAAATTTACATAGTTGCTGTTAGCTATTCGGGATGAATTTTATTTGTAAAAATGTGCAAAATTCCCTCTCACAAGTATGGAAACTCCTTATTATCTAGGTTATGCATCATAAGAACTTTGTCAAAATGCCTCTGAAACGAGGCTTACCACAAAAACGAAAAAAGAAAAAGACTACTTGCTGAAACTTTTATAACATGAAAACTCTCATTCTAGATTATATAAGAATATACAACACTGGTAAACTAAGGGGTTTGCAAGAGTAGATCCAATATGGTGTACTTCATGGAGTCAACTGAGCTTAATCTTCTTTAATCTAATGTTAAAAACATGAACTACTTAATATCTTTTTAAGTATTTATTAAAAACAATTATGTGTAATTTAATAAATAATTTTGTAGTATAATTCATAGAAAAGAAAAACTGTAACCATCCTCAACACACATCATTAAAGGTTTTTTTTAATCAAAAATTTATAATATTAACTTACATTATAGATATAATGCTAAAATATTAAATTTAATATATATATTTCAATATACATTTAAGTAAAATATTTTTATATCCATTTCATATATACTAATTTAAAATATTAATAAAAATAAAAATATTTTAATATTTTACATTTAAAATTTAAAATAATAAAGGGATTTTTTTTTTACTAAGTACTTTTGGGAATTTATAATTACTTTAATGATATATATCAAATTGACATACATATATATATATATATATATATATTCCCAAGGAAAAATCATAATTTTCATTATATAAAATATTGAAAATAACATGTAGAAAATGTTGTAGATGCTCTAGATGGAGCATATCTCAAAAACTCGTGGTCATATTTGACACATACTACATAAAGTTCAAAAATGTGATTATATGTATAAAAGTAATGTAAGGAGTTCGATATAAACATATAAAAATATACAATGTCATAGGTTCTAATATTCAGTAAAATAAACAAAAAAATGTCCGACTATGTGTCGTGGAGGATCAGGTAGGTGCTTCTAGAATCATCCAAATACCAAAATGTTGTTGTCCTGCTTCTTTGGATAAACTCTGAGAAATCATTTCCTTGTAGATATGACGACAAATCACATAGTCAAATTTTGATTTTAAAATAATTACTTCTTCGAGCCGATTTCTCAGTGTGTGCACGTGACAATTTGACTGCTGATTGAACCAATTTATGACAAGTTTGGAATTGCCAAATATATGTTGTTGTCGGCATCCTTTCTCAAGGGAAAAAATGAGAAGAACTCTAAGGCTATTTAGTTTTGCATAATTATTTGTGCCTCTCGCTAAACCCATTTTCATGTTTAAATAATGATCTACATTTATATACAAAATTGATCCTCCACCACGACCTTCTTGTTGTGCATAACCATCAAAATACGCCCCTGGAACGATCTTGTTGATGACTTCTGCAAATATGTTCTTGTGCCTCTAAATATGTTCGTCTTTAGTAATCAACTTATAAATTTCCAGAGTATGGGAACAAGTGAAATTCAAGTTTTATTCCTTTTCTTGTTTTTTTAGGTAAATACCCCAACAAAAAAGGAGGTGCAGGTTCCAGAGCTTTGTGGGATGAGATCTATTCCACCATAACTCCCAAGGTTCTTGTAATGATTCTCCCTACCACCTAATATTGATTTCCATCATATGATATATTTGATTACATATTTGGATTGTTGTGAGAAATTGTAGGAACATATCATTGAATGATTCTTCATTTTTCTCGCATAAGATGCACCACTTTGGGCCCTGAAAATGATATTTTTTGTAGACTGTATCATGTAGGAGTTGTGTTACACAAAAGGCACCATTTGAACAACTTTTCTTTTATCGAGCCTTTAACCTTCCAAATAGGACGACACCACCAGTCATTGATATCACGTTCATAATCAACAAAAATGTAAGAATATTCATCTTTTGGAGTGTATGTTCCATGTGGATCGAGAGAAAAAATTAGTTCATCCTCCCGATCCTGAATTCTCACATGAGCTTTTGAGACTGCATTTGCATATATTTCCCAATCCTAATTCCATTGTGTTGGGATTCGAAGTTCGTGAGCATAAATTTTCCATTTTTGTCCAAAAATAGAATAATTTTTTGGGTCTGAAATTTGATCCAATATCCTTTTTCTGAAAGCCTCAAGAAACTAAATAAGATCTAGCGAAGGATATGTGAATTACCACTTCCCGACCAAGCATCTAAACCAATGTGAATCTTCTCATTAGAACTCACTCTCCACTCCAATGCTGCTTTGATATATTCAAAGGAAACTAAGAAATCTCTCCAAATCGAAGAAACATCCATCCTATTCCATCTGGGAAATCCGATCAAGTACTAAATTTTAATTGGGATAATATATTTCCTCATGACCACCTCTGACCATAAAATATTTGAAGGAATTAATTGCTATCCCATTTTTGCTGCAAACACATTCGAAAAACATGTAAGGTTTTTCACCCGCCAAGCTCCCCATTTTTGGGGAATGGTGATTTGATTCCAACTAACCGAATAAAAAAGTATACCTTCCCTTTTCCCTCTCCAAAGAAACCTACAATAGATATTTAAAATTTTGTGAAGAATTCCCTTTGGGGTCCATGATAAAGAAATCCAATACACGGGGATGTCCTCAAAAACATACTTGATAAGTACTTAACATAAAGTACTTATCTTACCGATAGACATTTTTAATCATTACATTTTTACCTCTCGTGAAAGCAAGTCATTTCCCTTTCCCTAACCTCGTTTCTCTATCACTCAACACAACAAAATCATATTGACTTTTGTCCTTTACAAATTCAATATGACAATCAACATTTTTATTAAAATTTCTAGATGCTCCTAAATCAACCTACCAAACAACCTTACCACTTTTGAATCTTTATTTTTTGCCAATGAACACATAAAACTCTTCCTCCTTGTGTTCAACAAAGATTTTGCATATTTCTTTCCAAATGGATCATTGGAAGAATGCTCTTGCATATGTTTTTCTTCCCACAACTACTTGTTGCAAACAAATGTATAGCCTTATTAAATGTGTTGACACCTAATCCTATGGATGGGTGTGCATATGTATTTTTGTATATTATTTATTATTAGGAAATAAGGAAGGCCAAGAGTCATTGGGAGCCGAATCCCAATAGCCTCACCTCCCATCTATATAAGCATGTACATTCTTCACTAATACAAATTCTAGTTTTGAGGAGTTACCTCCTAGTTTGACATGGTATCGGCTGCCCCCACAATTGCATTTTCGCCCGTGGTGTAACTCCCCTATCCTTTGCTCACCCATATTTTTTTTAATAGTTTTTTGCTACTCTTAACCGCTAGATCGTTATTCTCGCATTTTTTTTCCTAAATAGCACCGACATTTGCAGCCTCACTTCCTGCAGACTCCCTCGAAAACCGCAGTTCGTCAATCCGCAAATTGCGCACTCGCTCATTCTACCATTCCAAACAGCCCTCGCAACCCCTCGTCTTTCCGTAGATTCAAGTTCAAATTTTTTGTAACGCCCTTTTTGGGCCTCCTCCTCTCCATTCATTCCCCGCGCTCCATTTTTCCCTTACCCATCGCCTTCCTTTCCCCCTACCCGCATTCCCATTCTCCATTCCTCCATGCGCCGCTTGCCTCTCCCCTCATTTCAACATACACCTCCCATCCCTCACTCAATCCCGCACCCTATGCCCTCTCCCTCACACACCTCCCTCTCCCTCACCGTTCCATTCCCAACGCACCGTGCCCTACCCAACATACCGCTATATTCCCAACGCACCGTGCCTACCCAACGCATCGTTATATTCTCAACGCACCGTCCTTTGTATTACAATGTCGCCATTGCATGGTTTAATACCGCCTCGTCTCAGCTTATAATACGCTCCGTCTCATGGTTTAATACCACCCTGTCTCGCTTATAACACCGTTCATTGTATTAATACATGATCCATTCATATAACGCTCGTCGACATTCATATACCGCCTTACATATAATACCGCCAATTCATATTTAATACGCCGCTCCAGCTTTGTAATACATCCGTGACTCGCATATTTCATACAACGCCTCCATTACATTGGTACGTTGTTTGTTCCTGCTTTCGTTGTATCACGCGTGTGTTAATACATAACGCCGTCTCGCATAGTGGCCCGTGCGTTAATACATAACGCTATCACCTTATTCAATACCGCCCCTCCACTTTTGAATAGTCAATACCACCTTTCATTCCGCGCGTCAACATACACAATCGCAGCTTTTAAATACCGCTCCATGTTATATACTCGTCTCATTGTATATACCGTCCGCGCGTTGTGTTTATATTGTTTATCACACCATTTTACCGCCTTTGTTAATGCTATTACAGCTTGCCATTACAATACGCCCCATTACAATGCGCTCGTTCGACTCCATATATTCGACTTGCCATTACAATACCGCCCTCGTCTATTTATATTAACGCTCGTCCATATTACATTATTCACATCCAAACGCCGTCTTTTTTTTATTACATGGTTTATGCGTTGTATATCGTTTCATTACATAATATAACAACGCCTCTCCAATTGCGTTTATATTTGTTTATATATGTGGTATGCGTTGTAATACACCGCCCCTCCATCATATTTACGCCCCCACCATATACAATGCGTTGTCACTTCGTGTAATACTACGCTCCATATTACATTCTATATTCATTTTGTCCCTCCCAAATTATTCCCATTACGCCCTTTTCAATACCTCCCATTCATACCATTCCACCTTTTCACATACAAATTTTTTCCCCAAACAAAAAAAATACATTTTTTTTGTGCAGATCTGACTTATAGCAAAGAGTCCTTTTTAAAAAATTCACTTCCACAGAAAAGTTTTTTTGAGTGTAATATTTTTTTCCAAAGAAGAGTTTCGTCCCTTTTAATTGAGTATATTTTTCCGAAAGAAAAGATTTTTTTGTTTTCTCCTTCAAGAGAAATTTTCCAAATAAAGTTTTGGTTTTTCTCTCCTCCTTCAAAAGAAGATGACAAAGTCCTTCATCTTCTAAAGAGGCCGCCACTTGGCACAGAGAGAAAAGAGACACGCTTCGAGTCCATCCGTAGGAAGAGAAGGCAGAGACGAAGAAGAAACTTCGTAGAAAAGGGGGGCGGAAAATCTAAAGCTCAAGAAGAAAAACAAATCAAGACAGCAGGTAAAATTGATGACAAAGACAAAGGTAAACCAAATTCTAATCAACTCATTCTCGTTTCTAGCACATTGTAACAATGGAGTAATCAAAACCTATTTGATGTTTCATTTACTTCATGGAGAGATGATTGGTTGCTAGATTCAGAGCAACATGTCACATGACATTTAGAAAAGATTTTTTTTGAAGAATTCACCCGACAAAGTTGATGGAGCAAAGATATTTCGGTAGATAAATCCAAACTCAAGCCATTAGGGCTTGCACAAACATGTGCTTAAACCGCCCTGTCTTCCCGATCATATCCTACATGAGGTTCTATACCTCCCTGAGTTGAAGAGAAAACTTGTCGTCCCCTCGATCGAAATCCCAGAAGCAAGGACACTCGCTCACTTGTTTCGATGGCAAGGAAGAGGTCGTATCGCATCGATCACCCACTTGTCATGGAGGGAATAGAAGAAGGGAGACTTTGAAGCTGAAAGGTTCATCTCGCTTCATGCTCGAACTTTGCATTTAGTTCATATCATGATGAAGGTACATTTCCATCAAGTCTTTTATGGCATGCTAGATTTGGACACTTAAAACTATGACAGCCTTCGTTTGTTGAAGAAAAATGGTGTTGATGGAATGCCTACAATTCCTAGAAAACCTAAGGAATGTGATGCTTGTATTCTAGGAAAGCATAGCAAACAACCATTTCATGATTCACACTCAAGAGCACATAGGAAACTTGAACTTGTTCATTCAGATTATGTGGCCCTATGCCTATTTCTTCCGCAAATGGAAACAAATACATGATGACATTTATTGATGACTACACCGTAATGTGTTGGATTTACTTACCGAAGAATAAGTCTAATGCTTTTCAAACTTTCAAGAATTTCCATGCATGGATTGAAAAATGATGCACAAACACATATTGGCTCTCTACGTACCGATAATGGAAAAGAATACACTTCAAACGAATTTGAAAATTATCTTCGTCAACATGGAATCAAACATCAAACCACCGTGCCATATAATCCACAAATGTAACTGTAGTTGAAAGAATGAACAGAAACCATTTTAAATATGGTCCGCTCCATGTTATTTTTTCAAGAATGTAAAATTGATGTTTTGACTGATGTCAGCTTCTATGTGTCGTTTACATAAAGAATAGGTGTCCTTCAAGTTCAATTAGAAACAAAACTCCTTTTGAAATGTGGCATGGCCACATTCCTTCAGCAAAGCATTTCGTGGTCTTTGGGTCCACCCGTTATGCCTTGATACCCAAGGGTCAAAGGAACAAACTTGGTGCAAGAAGCAGTAAAAATGTATCTTCTCGGGGTACTCCAATACCTCCAAAGGATATCGTCTCTATGATGAAGCAAATAAGAAGTTTGTGATAGCAAGAGATGTCATATTTCTTGAATCTTCCAAGAGTGACAAGGTTGTTGAGCGGAAACTTGATCGCCCTGGATAGATTCACACATGCAAAGTCTTTCCAAGAATTTGATAATGTGATTCCACACCTTAAAGGGGGATTCCGATATTGAATCAAACCGTGGAATCATTTCCTGAACCACACTCTCCCCCACATGAAGAGACAACCACAGATGACACATTGAATGATGTGATTGACGTAATTGGGAGATTGAATCTTGAATCAATCCCAACTCAGCCAAGTGACCAGCTCGGGGCCATCTCGTAAAGGTCCCCCCAAAATGGCTCGACAAAGACACCGGAGGATGTTCATCCCGATGAGGTTGGAAAAGGTGAACAAGAAGTTCCACTCAAGAAATCGAAGGTGATGTAGATAATTCCGATTCCCCGCTGATATGGATATTGCTTATAATCGTGAAATGAGTTTGTCTACAGATCATGAACCAACTTCCTTCAAAGAAGCCGCTTCTCATGATGAATGGAAAGAAGCGATGCGAAGGAGTATGATGCCTTGATAAAGAATGGCACTTGGAAGTCGGTTGATCCGCCTCTTTGGGAACGAAACCAATTGGTCACGAAGTGGGTCTACAAGAACAAGTACAAAGCAGCACGGCTCACTTGACAAGCACAAGGCCAGAGCTTGTGGCAAAAGGATTCGCGCGAGAAGACGGTGTCGATTATGAAGAAAATTTTTTCTCCCACAAAGAAAATGGACCACCATCCGGACTCTCTTTGCCTTAGCAGACTCGTAATGGATGGAAAGTCCATCGATGGATGTAAAAACAACCTTCTTGAATGGAGATCTCGAAGGAGAAAGTTTATATGTCCCAAACTGTAAGGATTTGTGATAAAGGGTCAAGAACACAAAGTTTGCAAACTTGTAAAATCCTTGTATGGCCTCAAGCAAGCACCACGAGCCTCGTATGAGAAGTCGACTCGAGCATCTTCGAAACTTGATTTCAAACACTTTGATCTTGATGATGCAACTTTGTTTGTTAAGAAAGTTGGAAAAACAAGCTTGTATATCTTGTGGTATATGTAGATGATCTTTTGATAACAGGGGAACAATGAGAGCTATATTGCATCCATGAAGAAAGAGTTGAAGAAAGGTTTTTGAAAATGACTCGTTTTGGGTCATGTTCATTACTATTTGGGTATTGAAGTAATTCAACATCCTAAATTCATATTTCTTTCTCGTAAGAAGTACATTGGAGATCTCTTGAACAAATTTGGCATGGATGACTCGTAAACCCTTAAGTACTCCAATGGAACAAAACTTGAAGCTCACATCTATTAAGGGAAGGAATTTGAGGATGCAACTAAGTATAGACAACTTTGTAGGAAGTCTTATCTATCCCGACCACCACCAGCATTCTGACATTTCATTTTCTCGTTGGAATCCTCTCAAGGTTCATGCAAAAACCTTGTGAAGGACATTGGTCACTGCAAAAAGAGTGCTAAGGTACTTGAAGGGGACTCAAGACTTTGGAATCAAATATACACAGGTAGGCGACTTCAACTTGACTCGGATACTTCGATTCGTACTTTGATGGCATAAAGAAACAGTGGTGTCTACTACAAAGTTACACCATGAGTCTTGGATCGTGAGTCGCTCTCATGGAGATCACGCAAACGATGGGCTCCCAGCGAGATTCCACGACCGAGGCATATGTGGCAAGAAATTTAAGCAACAAAGGAAATTGTGTGGCCCTAAAATCCCGGGAAGATTTGCAGATGAAACAAATGTATTCCACTCCACTCATGATCGACAACACTTCGCAATAAAGTTGGCCAAGAACCCAAAGTTCCATGATCGAACAAAGAACATCAATACAAAGTACCATCTCATTCGACATCATGTTCAAAGCCAAAACCATCCATCTACATCATTGTTCCACAAATGAGCAACCGCTCGACATCTTCACCAAAGCACTTGGAAGAGAAAAGTTTGAAAAGTTTAGATCGATGCTTGGACTCACCAACATCCCTTCTGATTAAAGGGGGAATGTTGACACCTAATCCTATGGATGGGTGTGCATATGTATTTTTGTATATTATTTATTATTAGGAAATAAGGAAGGCCAAGAGTCATTGGGAGCCGAATCCCAATAGCCTCACCTCCCCCATCTATATAAGCATGCACATTCTTCACCTAATACACATTCTAGTTTTGAGGAGTTACCTCCCGGTTTGACAAAATGACTCTTTTGTCGAGCTATCCAAATTGGAATCCGTACGTGTCGTTAGTACCTTTCCAATCTTCTATTGTTGGAATCGCATCTCTAACGTTCATTAATAAATGACGAAAGAATCTTTGATCATTGCTCTGTCCATCTTGCCTGTATACTGTATCAAGAGTTACAACAGTTGTGAATAAATTCCATAATTCTTTTGCATGACCTTCACATGCATATGCAGGTCTATCCATAATAGGAGGTAGTTGTCCCAAATCACCAACCAATATAATTGATATACCTCCAAACGAGACTTCTTTATTATGAGGAAAAGATTGGCGAAGTCGAGAATCAATATGTGTCAACAAATTTCTCCCTATAAAACTCATCTCATCAATAAGAATGTACTTAACATGTTTCATCTCCTCTTGTAAGGTAAGCAAACGCGACCCTTGTAAATCAATGAAGTTCCTTACTGGTATATAAAGAGCAGAGTGTATTGTTGATGCAGATATGTTGAATGCTGCAACACCGGTAGGGGCCAAAAGAAGCAATGGGCTCTTATGAGGAAGAGAGTTAGTTTCAAGTCTTTGTTTTATTGCACCAATCAAGTAAGACTTTGCACCTCACAAATGCACCCGTAAATGAGAGGGTGCTATTTATTTCCGTAAAATTAGCACTCCTGTTGTATAATTCTCAACATTCGGTAAGAAATGCACCGGGAATGAGAAGGTGTGATGTTTTCAGAGGACAACAATTGTGCCCCACCAACTCAAGTTGCTAACCACCGTTGGAGTACGAATCATTCTCTACGTCACATCAAGTCGCTTTCCAAAGGATCCGTACAAAGGACAACAATGTCGCCTCAAATTGCATACAACCGAGACGACCGCGTCGTCACGTCAAGTGGGCTCCGATCAATGTCGCCTCAAATTACTTCCGCCCACGACCGTCGAAAAGTGGAACATGAGAATCCCGCCGGATTATTACAACAACTACGCACGTCAAGTCAAATAGCTTCCAGCTGTTAAGTATGAATGGCACTACAGTCTCCACGTACCGACGTACTATGGGAAGCAGGCGATTATTGGAGATCAGGGCGGCAATTTCAAATTGATTTGACGTGTAAAGTGAAAATTTCATGAAATTTATTTATTTTTCATGAGCAACGTTTTTATAGGGATTTATGTGTAAAAAATTTCATATTTTTATACCTAAGTTTCAACTTGTTTATTGTATATGAAATAATAGATAGGTGGCAACAAATTTGCTACAAAAGTGGAGATTAATTTAATTAATGGGAAGATTTTAAAGAATACAAATATATTTTAGATAAATGTTTTTTTTGGATTAATGTGGTTCATCTTCAGATATAAAATATTCATCTAAACTTATTTATAATCACATTGTAATTAGAGAAATAAAGTTGAACTCAGAAATTCATTAAAAAATAATCTTTACACAAAGAAATTAAAAATCACAACTATGTTCATTCTTTATTACTAAACTAATCACAATTATGTTCATTCTTTATTACTAAATTGAGAAATACTACAGACAAGAATGCAAATCTAATGCAAAAATGAAGATTAATCATTGAAATCCGTAAAAGCATTTAAAAGAGCAAATGTGGAGATATAAAAGCTAGAAAGTAGTCTATCAAATATCCTATAATGCAAGAACTTGTTAAATCTCCCATATATCAATGATTGAACATTATAATATTAAGGATTTCTATAAAATTAAAACTGGAAAAATAAGAAGATAATGGTGTTACAAAACAAAAATAGAAACCACTAAATTCATCCAAAAAAAAACATATATAATGGACAAAGAGACTATAAATTTTCATATATATATATATATATATATATAAGTTGTAAAAAATACAAGGGATTCATTTGCTGCTTCTTAGGGGTTGTTAAAAAACAAAATTAGGAATAAAAGATGCAAAGCCACTCAATTCTTTGATATTTTTGATATGTTACAAAAATAAAGGTTTTACAACAAACATAGCATGAAACAATAGAAGTATTAAAAGGATAAATGCAAAGCCAATGATTTGAATATAAAATTGTAAATAGGTTGAAAAATTTTCAATCCTTGCAAGATTGTTATTACAATCTAGATCATCTTGCAAAATGCTCCCAAGTTTTGTTAATATCTGAACAATCAATGGGTGCCCTCCATATCCTACCAAAAAAACAGTGATTTTAGAGAAGCAAACTATTTTTCCTCTTCCTCTCCACCACAAAAAAAAAGTAAGAGTGATCAATATATTGAAACATCCATCCAAATTTAGTTTAACTTCCATAGAGTGATTCATTGACATTGTAAAAAAAAACATGGTAATACTTTGTTACCTGAGATAAATTTTGTATTTAGGAAAGGCGAGTACAATTGTGTTACCATCTTTCTCAGCCCAGTGATCATTTGATCATTTCCTTCGAGAGGTTATTTTCCATGACATTTTGAAGCTTCTCAATGCTTCCAGAGTGTTATGTGTCTTGTAATTTAAAGAATTCAATATTCCGAGAATTTTGAGAGAAGAAATGTTCCTAGGGGCTTTTGGCAACTTCCATGTGACCATCCTAGCGCTGAAGTTGACTATGTTTATTTATCCCACTGTTGAAGAATTAGTGACAATAGAAAAAAACTGGAGCTAGTTGTCGAGAGGAGCTCGAAACTAGAGGAATCATGAGTTCCATCCCCGCCATAAATCATGAGCTCGTAACCCAACTCTACCATAAATTATGTGTTATGAGGTCTTGATCTACCGCATCCGGATATGGTTATGGTTCCTTGTTTAACTAGATAACCATGTAGCTTGTGACCCATACTTGGGCTCTATAATTTTCTCAAACTTCTCCTTCCGTTGGTGGTTATAGGTCATGGGTTCTAGAAACAGTGTTGCTTTAATGGGATGAAACTTGAGCTACCAAAGCAGCTATAGAGAACTTGGAAGTTAGACCTAGATTTTGAATTTGGTAGCTGCCATTGTTGAAGCATGTATATAGCACAAATTCTTAACGTTAAGTGTATGAAAAGAGCTCACTTTAATTGTGTGTGACAAACAACCCTAACAACAAAGATGGTTGCTTAACTTCTTTAGATCTACAATTGATAGTTAAAACAAATTCTTCCAGAAACCCGACCTATGTAGTAAAAGTAGTTAAACAGTGAAAAGAAATAAGAAAATTCTCCATACATCCAACGAACAAGACAAGATATAAAGAATTTTATAAGTATTATAACACCTGAGAAGGGAACAAAGAATGATGTTACCAGTCCCCCTCAATGGGATGGGTTCTTGATTGTCCTCAATGCTTTAGATCCAGAAGTATATCTCTCTCAATGGTGTATAAAACCCGAAATGTGTTGAACTCTGTGGGAGCTCAAGAAGCAATAAAATAGTAGCATCAATGAGAATGATCAAAGCATGACAATGAAAATGATCAAATTGAATAATGAATGGAAAACCCTCCTATTTATAACAAAATATTGAGTTATCCTCGATAATGGCGAATAATAAAATATTATTAACCAAGATCTAGATCTAACTTCTTGGAATATTTTATTATATTTTGTTTGAGGGAAAAGGTATTTAAATTGGTTAAATTCCTTTTTCATAAATAGTGAATCTAAGCCTAAAAAATGGGTAAACTTATACTGAGATTACATCAATTCATTTACTTTAACGAGTTCAAAATGGAAGTTACTTGGCAATATTTTCTTTTCTCGAGAGTTAGAAAAGAGTTAAAAGAGGACTCCTTAAGATAATAGAAAGGACAGATTTTGCAAACTTCTTATGTTATGAATTTGAGTTGTTTATTGTTACGTTCTTATTAAGATTGCATTATATGTTTTACTTATTGATTATTTCGCAAGGGAAATCTATTATGTTTATGAATGCTTACTGATGGTTGATAGATCTGCTTAAGTATTTTCATTGTTTAAGATCTGGATTTGGTTTTGTTCTGTTTATTTGTGCTAAGGTGAACAACAAGTCTGTGTTATTATATTAAAGATTGTGCATTCTTTGTGATTCAGTTGTATATTGTTACGGGCATCTGTTCACGATTGGTATAAGTTTACATTTGGTTTACTGAGGTCCACTTCATTATTTTCTCCCTTAGGGTGTGGAAACCTAGTTCCAACACCCCCCATACTGCTACGGGTGAGACTTTGATCTGCGCAAACAAGTCATTTCCGAAAGGGCCAGTAGTTGGAGGGTTTGTTGGTTTATCCATAAACTTTGAACCTGGGTCAGGACCACTCAAGCCAACACACTTTGCCATCTTTTCGTATCGATCGTATGAAAAAGGAGTTTAAAATCGAAGGCCAGCCAAATATTTAACTCGAGATATCACTGTAAAAGTAAGACATTGTCGCTCTATCCTTCCAATATTAGTAGTTTCCTTCTCTAGTGTCAATTCCTGGGACTTATGAATTGTTAAACCCCAAGCAAGTATTAATGGAATTTGTCTATTATTACCTCTTTCAATAGGTATAATAGGAACAGTATGAGGGGATAGTTCATCCCATGGAACTCCGACATAATTATCATATTTTAATAAAACATATGTTGGAGTATGAGGAGATGATGTTCCAAGATTATACACAATATATTGAACTACTCGAAGGGTGCCATTGACAAGTCCTGCATTAGTCCATAAATTTGAAATAAGCTTAACCCTTGCTCCAACAACAAGAAGGAGCTCATTATCCAAATTTTCCTCATATGCTTCAATGGTGTGGTTACTATCTAATCTTGTAGCAACACTACGAGAAACAAGGTGATTTAGGGACATCGAACAACACTTATTGTGATTGTGCATATCATCATTTGTTGCAAACAAATGTATAGCCTTATTAAATGACTCTTTTGTTGAAGCATCCAAATTGGAATCTGTACGTGTCATTAGAAATTTTCAGTCTTCTATTGTTGGAATCACATCTCTAATGTTCATTAATAGATGATGAAAAC
>JAXQQM020068724.1:0-76735 GCA_034641835.2 Pinus albicaulis
CATAGAATGGAGCAATTAAATGAGCTAGATGAGATCAGACAAGAGGCAATTCTAAGAACTGATCTAGTTCAATATCAAAGAGCTAAATGGCATGACAAGTACATCAAAGAGAAGAAGTTTCAAGAAGGAGAGTGGGCATTGTTATTTGATTCCAAGTTTAAAGATTTTCAAGGAAAATTTCAGACTCATTGGCTTGGGCCATATGAGATTGACAAGATCTTTAGCAATGGAGCGATAAGAATCAAGACCATTGATGAGTTTCAAACTCCTCTTATTGTGAATGGCCACAGATTGAAAGTCTATCATAAGCCACCCTCAAAAGAGGAATTTGTCAAAATGTTTCAAGAAAATTCTGCAATCACGCTGGTACAGAAGAATTCTTCTTCTCCACCAGCCTAGCTTTTGTTCTCTTCAGTTTAAATATATATATATATATATATATATATATTTTGTATAAGCCTGAAAACCAATCACTGATTGGCAGTCTTATACAGAAAATATTGGGTGAAAATCAGGAACACCTGACACCCTATATTTTCCAAAAAAAAAAAAATCTCTTTCATTTCACAAGTTTTGTGACCACCCACTCCATTCCATTCCACTTCATTTCACTCCACTTCATTCCATTTCACTTCATTTTTCATTCCATTTCACCAATAAAATTCTCTTTCATGACCATTTCCATCTAGTCATTTGTCATCCGTTCATTTCTATTCACCCAAATAATAGTTGTGTCAGTTTCCGCAGCTGACATCTGTTTCCGCAGCTGACACCAGTTTCCGCAGCCAGAAGCAGATTCCTCAGCTACCACTCTGTTTTTCAAAAGAATGTACAGCTAGATGTTATTTCCATAATCATGAAATAAAATGCAGGTATGAGGACCAATTATGAAGACATGGAGCATTCAAGATATCAATGAGGAGAAACTAATTGAAGACCAAGGAAAAAGGCAAGAATTCCAAGGTATGAGTAAAATTTATTTCAAATAGCATTGAAAACACATTTTTATATAGTTATGAACCATAAGCTCCATTATGTGCAATGATTATATTGACAAACTCCGTAACCCTTTCACAATCTCCATATGATCCTCCCACATTCATTCTCAAACGGTCCCATAATTAAACCTCCGATCTTCACTCATACTCCGATATTCCACCTGTGACAATGAGACGTAGTTGATTTGACTACAGCTTCTTTCAGCCGCATAAAATCCATAGCCGTTGTTTAAACGTGCTTACATTTATTTTTCAGCCACCAAATTTTAAAACACTACCGGATGTGTTATACTCCTATTGTTCTATGAATCTCACAGCCACATTTCTGTTGTGCTCACGTAACCCTTCTCTGTTCCGCTTCTCTCCATTTCATTCTCTGTTACGCTATAGTCTGTATACCCACTCTCTGATATCTACCTACAGTCATCGTGCTCATTTATGTTCATTCAGCCGTCCTACTTCCATTGAACCCTCCTCACGCAGGCAAGTTTTTAAAGAGCAGAAAGAAGGATGGGTAAATTGTTGACAGCAGAACCAGAAGGACCTAAATTCATGGAAGGATATCCACAAGTCAGGGATATACTGAAGAAGGAAAAGTGGTTGCGGTTTATCCAAAAGTTTAGAGGCTACCATAAAGAAGTGACAAAAGCTTTTGCAAGGTCATTCAATGACCTGGAGGTAGAGATTGGAGACCTTAAGTTCACAGTGAATGAGGCATCTATAGCATCTGCCACATAACTTCTTCAAGAGGGTGAACATTGGTTTAAGAATAAAAGCATTAGTGATGAAGCCTGGAGAATAATCTTACGAAACCCAGGTATGGACATAACTATTTTTAAAAGAGGACTTCTTGTTCATGCTTTGAAAGAGGAATGGGCTACTTTGCTGCTAGTTGTTCAAAAATTCATCACCTGTGAAGGCCGTTTTGGGTCCATGTATATGTACCATACCAGATTGCTGATGAATTTTCTAGATAATCAAACTCTCAATCTCCCATATTTTCTATTAAATAGTTTCAAGAAGATGTTTGTGACTGTTCAGAAACATTTAGGAGATGTAGAACCACATCTATATCACCATGGTCTTGTAAAAATTTTGATTGAAAAACAGTTAAAAGAGAACAAGGATACATGGGAACAATTTTTTATTAGAAATTTCTTTGAGGAACCTCAAGAAATTCCTGAAGGTAGCACATCAAGAAGGAGTAGGAGAAAAAGAACAAATGATGAAACTCAAAGTACTCCTACTACTACAATTGAAAGCAGGGAAGAGAGATTGTCAAAAAGGAAGAAGAAAGAAACCAAGGGTAAAAAGCCAATAACATCAAAAGAAAGAAAAAGTATTGAGGCTATACATCAAACCCCTTCTTCCGAAGAAGAAGATCATCAAGTGTTATCTGAGAGATTGGTTCATCTTCAAGAAAAGTTATCTATAGCCAAGAAGAAAGAGAAAGGAAAACAAAAGCAAAAAGACAGTGGTCCACAGCATGTGAGAAGAAGTTCCAAGGGGAAGTTGAGGAAAACGCAAATAAAGGGACCTCATTTTATCAATTTGGGAGAAGAAACATCTGAACAATCCCCAGCTGACCGTAGTCCATCTCACTCTCATTCAGTTAGTGAACCTGGTTCATTTCATTCTCAGTCAGACATTGAACATAGTCCATCCCATTCTCAGCCAGATGTTGATGTGAACCCTTCTCAGCCAGATTTTGAAGACAACTCTCCTTCACGGCATTTTGGGGACAGCCCAATAAAAATGACACCTGATATAGACCCCAAGCAGCAAGAAGTATATGATTATATAGAATCTTTAGAAAAAGCAGCTACAGGTCCCAGTGCTTCATCCATTCAGCCTCACATATCACAAAATGATCTAGTCCAATCACTGAAACAGGAAGTCTTTGAGCTAGAGCTTTTAAATAGACACATTAAAAATGAAAATGAGACATTGAAGGAACAAAGAAAATTGGACAAAATCATTCATGATAATACCATGCTACATCTGGGAATATGGCAGAAGAAGAATAAGAAATTGAAAAAGAAATGCCAGAAGTTAAGCAGAGCACTGGTTAATATCAAATTTAGATGCTTAATGAAGAAGCCCAGGATGTTAGCAGCACCAAGGAAGAAGAGGAGAGGATTGGATGTACTGGCTGAAGTGTCAAGGCATATGAACTGAAGAAGGATTATCAAAATTTTGGTTGCATGAGGACATGCAACACCTTCATAGTGGGGGTATGTTGAGTCTCAAATCTGCATCTTTCTTATACATCTTCCTAGACCTTTTTCATACACCTGAACCTTCCAAGTTGTCAATATCATTGTATATTAATTGCAAAAGAGCATCTGAAATGGTTTTTAATTATATTTTGTGTCTATTGTTTGATTTAGATTTTTTCTCATTTAGCTGCGGAATCTTGCCACTTTCCGCAGCTGCTACAACTTTCCGCAGCCATTTTGTGAAAGTCTATGTTGCAGGTGTCTTCAGGTAAAACGAGCCACATGGGCAAGTCAAAAATGATGCGGACATGGATCGTGTCCTATTGGCTCGATCAAATTCACTTAAGGAGGCTGTGGTCAAAGGTGGCCAAGTGGAAGTCAACCGTAGAGTCCCACGGTGACAGGACTCTATTTCTCGTCACATGAAGATTTATATGGCCGTTTCTGAATTGCGGGAGACACATCAACACCTGTACATGGCTCCATAAGCCGAATCCAACATCCACTCCTCATAGATTTACTCCTCACTGCGGCCATGATGCTGGATCCCTGGACGTGATGATTTACGTGTCTCCATCAGCACAAACTTTAGGGAATTAGTTATATTTCCTTTGTTATAAATAATGCGTTTGCATACGCATATTAGATTAGTCTCCATTAGCCTCCAGATAGCTCTGTAATGTAATTACATTGCCACTGTACCGTAATATCACCTCTCTGTTATGACTGCATTTTAATATATAAGAAGACTATGTTTCCAAGCGTAATTCGTACTTGAAGGCTGTTGCCAAGGCTGGTGCAGAGGTCCCCTGCACACGCTGAGGTTTTGTGCATTATTGTATAGTTTCTTGTTTCGTTTCTTTAAATTCATTGTGCCATTCATTCATGTGTTTATACATTGCATCTTTCATGGTATTTATGCTTCATCTCTGTTCATAATATTTCATGCTTTACATTGTACTTCTGTCCATAATCTTTCATGTTTTATGTTGTTGTTAACTGATCAGTGTTCTTGTTTCAGATTACACATAGGCAGCCCGGGCATTTGCATAACCTTTTGACTAATGACATGGAATCAATATTGTTCTGCTGCTAATTTACTTTTTGTTTAATTCCAGCACTGCTTTGTTTATTTCAGTCTTGCACATTTGTTTCAGTAGTTAGATTTAGATATATTAAATTGCTCATGTCATTTTCAGTTACCTCCGAAAGCCACAGCTGGACTGATGGTGAGGGATTGAAGTATGAGTGTGTATTTTGATATTAGTTTACTTTCTGCAAGTTAGATATATTAAATTGCTCATGTCATTTTCAGTTACCTCCAAAAGCCACAGCTGGACTGATGGTGAGGGATTGAAGTATGAGTGTGTAGTTTGATATTAGTTTCTTTTTCTACAAATTAGATATCAGATTGCTCAAGTTGTTTATGGTTACCTCCGAAAGCCATAGCTGGACTAATGGTGAGGGATCAGAATATAAGTTGATGTAATTTGATTTAGATTTACTTTGTTGCAATTTTGGATTTCTTTAAGCATAGTTTCTTTTGTGTTTAGACAACAGCAAGGATAATTTGGTTTTCATGCTCAATAGTTCACTGTTTGATTTATTAGGCTAGCAGCACATTTTCATTTCCTTTCAAGTTTTTTCATTGTATGTTTCAAATTCCTTTTTAAAGTTTGAAGTTGGTAAATCATTATAAAGGATATCATTGCCTTGAACAATCATAACCATACTTGTTTTTATTTTAGAATTTCCATCTCACATTAGAAAACCAAAAACGAAAAAAAGACAAGAAATAGGTTATCTTGCACATATAGTGCGCCACACTTCATCAGCTTACGAATCCCGGATTGATAAATTAATGTAGCAATTTAGGACACACTAAATTGACCAAACAGGCATTCAGGTTGGCAAGAAAAATTGAAATCAAAATTATGGCAACAAGGAAGCCTACCACTCACAAGTATAAATATGGAAGTGTTGCTACTCCTAGACTTCCACAACTTACAAGGTTGACATCACAAAAATTTGAAGAAACAAGAGAAAAATATCTTTTATATAACTGTGATAGAAAATACACTAAAGGCCATAAGTGCTCTAAGAAGAAATTATTTTACATAGATAGTGAAGAGGAGGAAGAAAAGGAACAAGAAACTTCAAAATAAGAGGATATACACCAGGAATCAACACTAGAGGAAGAGGAAATGAATCTGGCCATATCTTGTAATGCATTGGCAGGAATTACCACTCCTCAAACTCTCAATATAGAAGGATATATCAATAAGAAAAATGTAATAGTGCTTATTGATTCGGGTAGTACCCATAATTTTATTCATTGTAAGGTAGCCAAGGAATTTAATTTATTCCCATACCCAACACGAGAGTGTCAAGTGATGGTTGAAAATGGAGTAACTATAAATTTCTCTAGGAATTTCCATAATATCAAGCTAACCATGGGGGAATATGTATTTAATAGTCCAATGCTCTTCATTCTAATGGGTGGTGTTGATGTTGTACTAGGAGTACAATGGTTACAATCTTTGGGGACAGTAGCTTTTAATTTTCAAGAAATTTCTTGAAATAATTTTCGAAAGGAAAGGAATTTGAGTTACGGGGTATGGCAGGGAAGAAAAGAAAGATAATCATCTCTAATGTAATGGAAAAGCTTCTGAATAAATAACAACAAGGCGTAATTGCACAATTATGCTCATTATAGGTTGAAACATCAAAATCATCTATTTCTTCATATCTCCAAAAAGTATTGGGCAGTCATTCCAAGGTTTTTGTGGCTCCCAAAGGACTCCAACCTATTCATGAGCATGATCATTCTATTCATTTGATTCTAGTAAGTGTTCCTCCAAACATCAGACCTTACAGACATATGTATGCTCAAAAGAGTGAGATTGAACATATGGTTGCAGCAACGCTAGAGGCTGGTATAATTTAACCTATTCAGAGTTATTTCTCTGCTCTAGTAGTATTGGTGCACAATAAGTATGGATCATGGTGTATGTTTCCATGTTATAGGGAGCTCAACAAGATCACTATTAAAGATAAATTTCCCATCCCTTTTGGTCTTACTAATGCACCTTCCATATTTCAATGTTTGACGAATTCCATTTTCAAACCCTTCCTTAGAAAAATTTTGTTAGAATTGTTTTATGATATACTAATCTAGAACAAGTCTTGGAAGGATCATGTTCAACATGTTCATGGGGTGCTCAAAATATTGGAGGAGAAACAATTATATGCAAAAACCTCCAAATTTTTCTTTGGATTATAGGTGGAAAATTTGAGTCATATTGTATCTCATGAGGGTGTTAAGGTAGACCTTAACAAAATTAAATCCCTTAAGGAATGAAAAATCCCCACAACCTTAAAGCATCTTCGAGGATTTCTAGGGTTAACAGGGTATTATCACAAGTTTTTTAAGAATTATTGGAGAATATCGGCACCTCTAACATCATTACTGATGAAAGATGCAGTTTCTTGGACTCTAGAAGCAACTAGGGATTTTGAAAATCTTAAAGTGGAAATGTGCCAAGCACCGGTCTTAGCTATGCCAGACTTCACAAAAACTTTTAATGTGGAATGTGATGCCTCAAGAAATGGAACTGGTACAGTTTTAATGAAATAAGGAAGACCCATTTCTTTTGAAAGTCGTCCAATGAAAGGAAAGTATTTACATAACTCTATTTATGAGAATGAAACATTGGAAATACTACATGAACTAAAGCAATGGAGACCTTAGCTAATGGGAAGACACTTCAAGGTAAAAATGGATTATGATAGCCTTAAATATTTTTGGAAAAAATATTATCTTCAGAAGAGTAGCAAAAATGGGTCACAAATATGTTGGGTTATGACTTTGAAATCATATATAAAAAAGGGAAGAGAAATTTTGTTGCATATGCACTCTCAAGAAATGATAAGGATGTGAAAGCATTGTTTTGTGACATTTCTATTATCCAACGTGAGTGGATAACTGAAGAAAGGGAGAATGGAATAATGATGAAGTGTTTTGGACACTCATTAAAAAATTGCAGCAAGATCCCAATACATCTAAAAAATTTAGTTGGAAAATTGATTCATTATGGTACAAAGATTGCTTATATCTTTGTAAGAATTCCCAACTCAAATGAAAGATCATTTTGGAACTGCACACCTCTCCCTTAAGAGGGTACTCTGGATTTTTAAAAACATACCATAGAGTGAAGAAGGGTTTTTTTTGGGATGGATTTAAAGCTAATATTCAAAAGTTTGTGGCGGAATGTTTGGTTTGCCAATAAAATAAAGTTGAGACAATTAATACCCCAGGTCTATTACAACCATTATCCATTATAGGTTAACGTCTGGAGGAGGTTTCAATGGATTTTATCACAGTTTTACTGAAGTCCTAAGGAAATACTATCATCATGGTGGTAGTTTATAGACTTACCAAGTATGCACACTTTTGTGCATTATCTCATCCATTTAAAGCCAATACAATTTCTACTGAATTTATGGAAACAATTCAAAAGCTACATGGAAAACCAAAGATTATTGTAAGCAACAAGATCCCATACTTACAGGAAATTTTTGGATGAAATTATTTTCTTGTTTGGGTACTAAATTAGCTAATAGATCATCATATCTTCCTCAATCTGATGGGAAAACTAATATAGTGAAAAAATGATTGGAAATATATATTTGTTGCTTTGTATTTGATAAACAAACACAGCGGATCAAGTGGCTACCTCTTGTTGAATGGTGGTATAACACTTCCTTCCATACTGTAGAAAAAATTACCCCATTTATGGCACTTATGGATATCATGCATTGTCCAACAGATAATCTTTAAGAGCCAATTCTAAGGTTCAAGCAGTGGAAGATCACATTGAGCATCAACAATAAGTTCTCCAACTTAAAGGATAACCTCACTTTGGCATAGAATCAAATGAAACAACAGGAAGATCAACATTGTAGGCATTATTATATAATATGTTGTTATGATGTCCTTGATGGAAACCTACTCAATGAGTTGTCCTTGATGAGTTGAAGATGTAAAAATGATAAAGGTAATATTTCGCAATGTATACATAGGTTTGACGAAGCGAAGTTGCATATACACATAGGTACGAAGAAGCCAAGTCGTGTATGTACTTACACACTCTGTTTATGATACCAGGGGTCCTTACAATGATATTAGCCCACAAAATTGAGCGTTGTGTCATCTATTTGATTTCGTCTAAGAATACCATCGGCACTTGTGTGGTTTTGGCTCATGGTATTGGGAAAGACTCAACTATATAAGGAGAAGAAGATCATAGTGAATGTGTGCATGGGTATGGGTATTGAATGAATACTTCACTTTGAAGTATATCTTCATGGAATGGGTTACATTTTACTGATAGATATGAAATAATGATGCACCTATGGATATAATGATGGATCGAGATCTCTAGACCTAAAATGATTATATATTTTCTTGATCTGTTTGTGAGATGTTTAGATCTGTGATTTGGTGAATTTTTGTTGAAGTGAAGGGTAATATATGAGCTAATTATCTGTTCTAAAGAGCTACGTAGTCTAGAAATGTTTAAATATCTATATGCAGGTTCGTCTTGGTAAAAGTGCGTATAACGAAGAAGCCAAGTCGTGTATGTACTTACGCACTCTGTTTATGATACTAAGGGTCCTTACCATGGTATTATCCCACAATATTGAGTGATGCGTCATATATTTCATTCCGTCCAAGAATAACATCGACACTTGTGTGGTTTTGGCTCATTGTATTGGGAAAGGCTCAAACTATATAAGGAGAAGAAGATCAAAGTGCAATGTGTGCATGGGTATGGGTATTGAATTAATACTTCACTCTGAAGTATATCTGCATGGAATGGGTTATAGTTTACAGATAGATCCAAAATAATGATGCACCTATGGATACAATGATGGATCAAGATCTCTAGACCTGAAATGATTATGTATTTTCTTGATGTGTTTGTGAGATGTTTAGATCTGTGATATGGTGATTTTTTGTTGAAGTGAAGGGTAAGATCTGAGCTAATTACTTGTTTTGAAGATTTACGCAGTCCTGAAATGTTTACATATCTATATGTAGGTTCGTCTTGGTAAAATCACCTATATACGCATTTTCATTTCAGCAAAAGCGTGCATGGAATCTATGGTTTTGCTCAAGAACACTAAAGGAAATGTCTGATCAGTTTTACTATGTTTTTGATGTCTGTCAATGATGTCTTCATAAATATCTGGGTTGTTTGAGTATTGATTATGTTTCTAGATGATTGTGCTTAAAGATCAATGATTGGTTGGGTGATTGATGATTTAGTGAATGATTTGATACAATTATGAGTTTCAGTTTGATGTATGTTCCTTGGGCTTAAATGAATGGAGTGGGTCCAATCTGAAAATATGATGAAAAAAGGCCTACAAGTTGTTTTGTGTTGAAGTTGTTGGATCCAGTGTGAAAATTGATGAAACATGGTCTGCAGTGGTGCTGAGGGTTGGAGCCTTCAGTGAGGGGGTCATAGATCCCTTAAAGTGGTTGCTGGTAAACGAGATCAGGGGGTAGTAGCTCCCTTCCAGGAGTGGCTGGTAAAATAGAAGCAGGGGGTCGTAGCTCCCTTCTAGTGGTAGATGGTAAACGATATCAGGGGGTTGGAGCTCCCTTTCAGTAGAAGATGGAGAATGAGAGAAGGTTGCAGCCTTCTGCAAGTGGGTTCCTACATGCTGGTATGAGTCTGCACCAGTACAATATTGTAATCAATTTTCTTTATAATAAATATTAAAGACGGAGACAACAACAGTAGTAGTTTTCTCCCGACTTGGGTTTCCACCTTAAATCCTAGTGTTCTTGTGTGTTTCTTATGTGTGATGATTTATTATGTTCCTACTACACATGCTTACTGCCAGCTAATAAATGTCTGATTAATTAATGAAGCACTGATCCAAGTAAATGTTTGTCTGCATAATAAGATATCTGGACATACACAAGTTTTATTAAAGGTAGCCACATGTATAAGCTATTTGGATTCATTAATGTCATGTATAGAAATCAGTAAAAGAAAAATTAAGTTTATTGTGAGTTATAAATCCCGATTCAACCCCCCCCCCCAAGTATTTTTCCCAACAATTGGTTTCAAAGCCAGGTTCTTCAGAAGAAGCTTGATCACTTGAAGGAGATCCGTCGTAATGGGAAGTCATGAAGGAGTATTTTCTATCAAGCCACCACTATTCAATGGAAGCAATCTATTTTTTTGGAAGATACAAACAACAGCCTATCTGCAAATTCTTGGAGCAGAAGTATGGGGAATCATGGAAGGAGGTTACTAGGATCTAGTATCGGTTCCTACAAATGCAGTAGAAAGGAAAAGATATGAAACCAATTCAAAAGTTGTCAGTGCTTTATTAGGAAGCTTGTCAAAAATATATTTTTTCAAAGTTATGCAACTAAATTCAGCGAAGGAAATATGGGACAAGATCGTTCATAGCTATGAAGGTGATGCAAAGGTAAAAATTGCAAAACTTAAAACTCCTAGAATTCAATATGAAAATTTCAGTATGCATGATGATGAAAGTGTTGCAAGTTTAGTCCTAAGAATATATGAGATTGTGAATTATATGAAGAATATGGGTAAAGAAATAAAAGACTCAACTTTAGTAGAGAAAATATTGAGATCTCTAAATCCATAGTTCGAGTTGAAACTGCCAGCGATTGAAGAAAAGAAGGATCTGCGGACTCTTACTGTTGTTCAAATTCACGGTATTGTGACTGCTTTTGAAATGAGAAAAGGAGGTTCCTTACAAGTCAGAGAAGATGCTTTTAAGTCTTGTGCAAAAGGAAAATAAAAGGAATTTCTCAAGGAATCAAGTTACATATCTAAAGAAGAAGAGGCACATTTTGTGAGGAGACTTCAACCAAGTACAGGAAGATTCAGAGGTAAGATTCCCTTCAAGTGTTTTGTGTGTGGAAGAGTTGCTCATTATGGTGTTAAATGTCCTTATAAAGAAAATCATGAAAAAGAGAAACAATTTCATAAAGGAAGGAATACATATGAAGATAATGATGTATTGTTAAATGAAGAAGAGGGATATTCTGATCAAGATCTGCAAGTGCTCATGGCATGTACCATGGATGATGATAATTTCCTACAAGAAAGAAATCTAGAATTGCATAGATCAAGAAAGAAAGGATGCTTTCATTGATGTTGTTTCTATTGTAACTCATTTGGGCATAAGGCCATTGATTGCAGGTCAAGTACGATGAAAAAATATGAGAAATTGGAGAAGTTCCAGCACAAAATAAGAAATTTTAAGCAAATCTGGAAAAGGAAGAAGCATCGTTCAAAAACATAGGGAATATTGACCCTACTGCAGTCATATGTTTCTAAAGTTTACTTCTCATAATGATTTCAGGAGTGATGTGAGATACATTATAGGAATTTTTAACGTATCATCACAAGGGGAGCAATATATAGTGATTCCCATGGTTGGTTTGGTAATTATGGTTGTGTTTATTTCTAACAGTGCATATGATGTGACAACAGAAGACATGTACATAATGTATAAGTCTAGGGGGAGAAGGAGTTACAAAATTTTCAGTATTTCACATTCTGTACACGAGTTTCATTAACTAAAGCCGAGTATACATGCAAGTTCCATTGGAGACGGTTGCATATGTTTTTCTATGATAAGAAAAATAGTGAGACAGACTCAAGAAAAATTTCTGATATGCTGTTGAGAGTTATGATTTTCTTGATCTGATATTGATGGTTATATCGGTTGATATGATGTTGAGTTTTTATTATGTGATTGATGAATATGATTTTATGAATGAGTTGATATGGTGATCAGGAGCAGAGTTTCAGGGGGAGAATTAGCCTTGTTGAGAGCAATGCATTGTTGGCATTATGTTGGTTTCTGAATTATGATCTCTCTTGAGGTCCCTTGGTCTTCCTTATAAAAATTCATGTCTATTATTTGATGTAAAAGTCATGTTGAGACCTCTGATGTAAATATTTTCATACTCAGTCATGTATGGACTTTTTCAAATATTTAAACCCACTTGGTTGGGTAGCTTAGTCAAATTTGTAAACCCACTTGGTTAGGTAGTTGAGCCAAATATGTAATTTAACTTGGTTGGATCATTGATGTAAGTATGAGTCCTTGATGATAAGAACGGTCATACTCAGTTGAGTTATATAGTCATGTACTTCATTGAAAAATCTGTCTGAAGATTTAGCATGAGCTTAGGGGCAGCATGGTCAATACAGTGCACATCAGATCTACAGAGCTCTTATTTCTACAAGGAAAGAGAAACCTTGTTTTGGTATTGATCGACCCTTTTCCCTTTATGTCAAAGGGGGAGAGTAACTTGTTTTCTGGATAATGTTTATGATTTATGTATCTATCAGGTATCTATAGGTTGTGGTGATCAAATACCAACATGGTTTCCATCAAGTCCAAAGGGGGATATTGTTGGAATTATGATATAATATGTTTTTATGTTGTCCTTGATGGCAACCTAATCGATGAGTTGTCCTTGATGAGCTGAAGATGTAAAAATGATAAAGGTAATATTTCACAATGTGTACGTAGATTTGATGAAGCAAAGTCATGTATACACGTGGGTACGATGAATCCAAGTCACGTATGTACTTACACACTCTGTTTATGATACCAGGGGTCCTTACCATGGAACTAGCCCACAATATTGAGCATTGTGTCATCTATTTGATTCCGTCCAAGAATACCATCAGCACTTGTGTGGTTTTGGCTCATGGTATTGGGAAAAGCTCAAACTATATGAGGAGAAGAAGATCATAGTGAAATGTGTGAAGGGGTATGGGTATTAAATGAATACTTGACTCTGAAGTATATATGCATGGAATGGGTTACAGTTTACTGATAGATCTGAAATAATGATGCACCTATGGATAGAATGATGGATCGGGATCAATAGACCTGAAATGATTATGTATTTTCTTGATCTGTTTGTGAGATGTTTAGATCTGTGATCTAGCTAATGTTTTCTAAAGTGTAGGGTAAGATATGAGCTAATTATTTTTTCTGAAGAGTTACGTAGTCCTGAAATGTTTACAGATCTATATGCATGTTCGTTTTGCTAAAAGCGTGTATAACAAAGAAGCCAAGTCACATATGTACTTACGCACTATGTATATGATACAAGGGGTCCTTACCATGCTATTAGCCCAAAATATTGGGCATTATGTCATCTATTTGATTCCGTCCAATAATACCATCGACACTTGTGTGGTTTTGGCTCATGGTATTGGGAAATTCTCAAAATATATAAGGAGAAGAAGATCATAGTGCAATGTGTGCATGGGTATGGGTATTGAATGAATAATTCACTCTAAAGTATATCTACATAGAATGGGTTACAGTTTATTGATAGTTCTGAAATAATGATGCACCTATGGATACAATGATGGATCAGGATCTCTAGACCTCAAATTATTATGTATTTTCTTGATGTGTTTGTGAGATGTTTAGATCTGTGATCTGGCGAATGTTTGTTGAAGTGAAGGGTGTGATTTGAGTTAATTATTTTTTATGAAGAGTTACGGAGTCCTGAAATGTTTACAGATCTATACACAGGTTTGTCCTGTTAAAAGCGCATATATATATGCAGGTTTGTTTCAGCAAAAGCACGTATGGAATCTAGGGTTTTGCTGAATAATGCTGAAGGAAATGTTTGATCAGTTTTACTGTGTTTTTGATGTCTGTCAATGATGTCTTCATAAATATCTAGGTTGTTTGAGTATTGATTATCTTGCTAGATGATTGTGATTAAAGATCAGTGATTGGTGATTAAGTGAATGATTTGATACAGTTATGAGTTTCAGCTTGTTGTATGTTCTTTGGACTTAAATGAAAGGAGTGGGTCCAGCCTGAAAATATGATGAAAAGAGGCCTACAAGTTGTTTTGTGTTGAAGTCATTGCATCTAGTGTGAAAATTGATGAAACGTGGTCCGCGATGGTGCTGAGGGTTGGAGCCTTCATTGAGGGGGTCATAGATCCCTTAAAGTGGTTGCTGGTAAACGATATTAGGGGGTAGTAGCTCCCTTCTAGGAGTGGCTAGTAAACAAGAAGCAGGGGGTCGTAGCTTCCTTCTAGTGGTAGATGGTAAACGGGATCAGGGGGTTGGAGCTCCCTTCTAGTAGAAGCTAGATAATGAGAGAAGGTTGTAGACTTATGTAGGTGGGTACCTGCATGCTGGTATGAGTCTGTGCTAGGACAATATTTTAAGCAGTTTTCTTTATAATAAATATTGAAGACAAAGACGACAACAATGGTGGTTTTCTGCCAACTTGGGTTTCCACCTTAAATCTCGATGTTCATGTGTTTTTCTTATGTGTGATGATTTATTATGTTCTTACTGCACATTATTACTGCCTACTAAATGTCTGATGAATGAATGAAGCACTGATCCAAGTAAATATTTATCTACATAATAAGATCTCTGGACATACGCAAGTTTAAATAAAGGTAGCCATGTGCATATGCTAGTTGGATTCATTAATGTTGCGTATAGAAATGAGTAAAAGAAAAAATAAAGTTTATTGTGAGTTATAAATATTTTGATTCAACCCCCCCCCCCCCCCCCCCCCTCCCCCTCTCAGTATTTTTCCCAACAAAAATCGTAGCGAAAGAAGATTTGATGTAGGTGTTGTTGAGCAGTGGAAAAAGTATGAATTCACTATGTATTTTCTCATTATTTTAGTTTAAACATAATTCTTATTACCCTAGAAAGATGATTTATTACAAGAATTATGGTAGAATTGTATATATTTATGTTTATTGTAAAAATATGACTAAAGATTGCTTTTTGCTGCTAAAAACAGGAATTAGACAAGGTGAACAGCTATATCAGAGGTGAGGCTGAGATAAATGCAATTTCTGTTCCTCTAGCATTAGACCAAATCTTGCCAAGGACAAGGAAATCCGAACGCATCGCTAAGAAAAGGTAGGGGACAGCTCGGCTTCGGTCAAAGTAAATCATGTGATAACTAAAATAAGTGAAGTGAATCCCTCAGGATCCTTCGATCCTGAGGGATCGCTGTTCAAACCTCATCTTATTCCTTGTCTTGTCCGTCAGAGTCTGTTATATAAGGCAACGCCTTTAGTGATTAGGGGAGATCCTTGGATTCAAAACATTTCTTTTGTAATATTACTCTTTATTGACTCTAGGCTTTAGAGAAAGATCTCTGTAATACTCTATGCTTGATTAATATAAAGGCGCGTTTCATTTCATCTTTCAAGTTCTGAAGTAACCCAGCAGTGTTTCACTGGTGCTAAGGGCCCGGCCCTGGTGGAATTAATTTGTTGTTTGTATTTCTATCCTTTGTTTACTGTCGTGTGATAATTGCATTTAGATTCATTACGATTACAAAATTGTTTGATTGTTGTTGGATTGAATTCCGATTTGCTGTGAGCATTAATGAATTGCATTGCTCCTCTATCTTAGCAAGAATCGTATTTGTTGTCTTATTCATCTTGCTATCTTTTATAAAGCTTTTTTGTTCTATACTTAATTCTAGTTGTTGTTCCATTGGTTTATGGTTCATTCTGATTGATTGTTTCATAGTGTTGGCTGTCGACAGGGTTGAAGTATTAAAGAAGATTCATTGTCTAATTGCATTAAGTTTATATTTGTTGTTCAATTAATGTTTGCTACTCCATTCCTGTTTATTGTTCATTTCTGATTCGTATGTTCAGATTAGCAGAGAGAGTGTTTATAGTTGCTGTGTACACATAGGAATTACGAGTTGTTGTTCCTTTCCAACTCTTGTTATTAGAAGAAGTTTTTTTTAGTTATTTTCATCAGCAAGTAGTTCAAGTTTAATTTCATTTTGATGGCTTAAATAATAGGACCATCAACTGTAGAGGACATTGGTTACTGCTTCCAAGTTCCCAGATTGATTGCCTTGTCTCAGTGTGATTTCAGTTGCATCGATTTCTAAGGGAATGAGTTATTGTTACTATATCCCTGATTGACGTTTTGTAGAGTGAGTAGTTAATATTTCAAAGTATTTTCATTCATGTTCCTGTAATTAGATTTCTTTACAAGCATCCATTTACTCTTGTATCTAGCATAATGTACTACATATTTCATAGCATTTCTCTTAGTTAATTGCAGTCTCAGAAAAAGTACACTCTTGAAATAAAAAGTCGCTCCCAGATTGATAATTAATGTAGGATAATTAGGTGTTTAAAAGATACCTTTTATGCCTCAACATTTTGGCGTTGTTTCCGGGGAGAGTGTATGGCATTTCAAAGGAGTGATGCACAATTGATTTTCTTCTGCTTACGAAGAATTGGGTATTAAAGATGGAAGGTAAGAACCTGCTCACCGGGAAAGGAACACACTTTCTCATAGCCCGCTTCACAGCATAATTAGGTAAGCTTATTTCTTTGGGTAGGAATGACTGCTTGTTTTCTTGAATGAATAAACCAGCTAAGAAAAACAAAATTCCTCCTAAACCTGAAAAACCTAAGGGGCCGGTGACCCTTGGGAGAACAAATTTTATTGATGAAATCCTTAAAAAGACTAAATCTCATCCATTAGTAAGACCTAGGAAAGTTATCTCTAGACATCCTACTAGTTCCCTTCAGGCCACAGAGTCACCATCTAAAGCCTTTGCTGAGATACATAGTCAAACAGTGGGAATTGAGCAAGATTCCCAAGAAATTGAGAATCCCTGCCTAATTTCCCCTCAAGAAGGGAACTCTAGTAATCTCCATGAAGGAGAAGGGGAAACAGGAGAAGCAGAAGAACCAAATCCTCTTCTTGAAATAGTCCGAACAGTAAGCAGTCCAGATAAGGGAAGTGTTGTTAAACTCGTTCAAAACCAAGGTCCTGAATCACCTCAAAAAGTAGGTCAACAAGGAATACTTATTGTTCCAGACCAGGGAAGTGTTTTCAAGGCCATTCCTACTCCTTCCAGTCAGCCTAGGAATTCCCTTGAGATCCCAGAAGGATATTGGCACATCTTTGACCAAATGTCCCAAAACCAAAACCAGAACCAACAAACCCCCCAGAAAACCTCTACACTGCAATATCCTATAGTAGATACTGCAGTTAATTCACCTATGAAAGACATTCCCCTTCAAAATATTCCCACATTTCATGGCTTAACATCAGAAGATCCAAATGCATTTCTTTTCGAATTCGATGTGTTAAGCAGGGGGTATGACTATACCACCGATCCCCAAAAATTAAAATTATTTCCTTCCACATTAAAAGGAGCAGCCTTACGTTGGTTTATGGGGTTAGGTGGGGGTGTCATAACTGATTGGGATTAGATGAAAGCTGCGTTTGTAAAGAAATATCAAGATTATTGCAGGTCTTGGGAACTAAAAGACAAAATATTCCAAATGACAGCAAAACCAAACGAAACCCTGGAGGAATATGTGGAACGGTTTCAATACAATCTTCAAAGATCTCCTTATGCATCCTTACCCTTACCTGATAATGTGCTGACAACTACATTAATTAGGGGAATGAAATATCAATGGCTTTAAACATTGAATATTATGGGAAAAGGTGATATATATTAGGAAAGCTATGCTAACATCATTGATTTGTGTTCGAGGGACAATACAAGGCTAAAATATAAAATCTAAAAAAATTCGGAGTCACTGTCGAGATTCCGAACCCAGAAACTCAAAACTCTCACCACAGAAATATAAAATCTACAAAAGGCTAAAATCAACATAACGTGACATGATTACAAGGGACAATAAGACCTCCAATGAAGGTGTAACTCGTGCAGAGATTGGAAACCTGCTGGAAGATTTTAAAACAGATATACTAGGGACTCTAACAACGCAGCTCGACATTATGCACGCCAAACAAAAGCAAGCAGAATCATAGCAAAATTTGGCAGTATATTGTCTTAGATGCAAGAAGAAACACAACCACAAAGAGTGCTCGCTGGATGTGATCAAATTTTGTGCCATTTTCATGAAAGATCACCCCACAGAAGGATGTCCCTCGCTTCATAGCCTGAAAGCAGTTTATAAGGAGGCATAAGAAGAATCAAAAGTGGTATGTCTACTTAATCAGCACCAACAATGGCAGCCACGACAATCAGGTATGCCAACTGATCCATTTTCTTCTTTTCAGCCTCCTCAATATAATGCTCAACAATATAATGGAATGTGGAAAAATCAACCACCTTTCCCCAATTGGTCACAACAACCATTTCCTACATCATCGTGGCCAAATCAAACAAATCAAACTAATTGGCCAAATTTTCCTTTCTGCCCACCGTTTTGGCAAAACAATGCTTATTTAACACAATGGTCCCCCTCTACTTTACAGATTCAGGCCTGGCAGTCAAACTGGAAAAGACCTACAAATAAGCCAGTTGGAACAATTCCCCTCTCTCAACCTACACTACCAGCTCCCTATACAAACCCCCAAACCAACTTAAGACCACAACTTCTAGCCCAGCCCAACCCAAACCCAAGCAATAGGCCAGTTTAGTCTGTCCAAATAATGGAACCCCAAGAATTAGAAACTGAACTGAGGGAGTGTAATGACCTTCAATTAAGGTCTGGGTATATAGTAGAAACAGAGAGAAACAAAAATGTTCATATGGAAGATTTGTTACCTGTAGAACAAACATTACAAAAAGAGAAGACGGTTCAACAACAAGTAACAACCTCTTCTCCACCATTCCTAGAACGATTAATCATATCGTGCTCATTAGAACATCCTGATTTTGATCTTCTAGGAGAATTAAAAAAATTATGTATAAAAATCCCTCTCCTCCAAGCTATCCAAGACATCCCTATATATGCAAAAACCATTAAGGAACTATGCATAAAGAAGCCAAAGAGGAGAACAACCACCAACCCAACTGTCCAAATACTCGGTACTCTATCTGACTTATTATCAGGAATGGAAACACCTGTAAAATATGAAGACCCAGGAAATCCTATAGTGACAGTGCAAATCAATGGACAATTGTTCCCAAATGCCTTAGTTTATTTTGGAGCTACAATAAATATCTTAAAAACCACCACCTATCAAACAATTGGCATTACATCGCTAGAACCAACAACGACCTTATTGGATTTGGCCGACCGATCGATAGTCAAACCAGAGGGTACACTACAAGATGTAATGGTATCTATAGATTCCTGGGAATACCCTGCTGACTTCCTGGTTATCAACCCAAAGAACCGACTATATGGACACCTGTTAATCCTAGGTAGACCTTGGTTGGCAACTGCCAATGCTTATATTGGATGCCGACAAGGCAACATGACAATAACAAGGGGAAAATATGTCAAGAATTTAGCTTTATATCCCCCAGCCCAACCAAGCCTATCAATAATCAAAACAAGAAAACAACATGTATCATATCTTATGGAAAATATGAGATCACCTCTAACTGTAGAAGATGCCCTTGTTTTTAAATACCAAACAGAGGATGATATCATTAATATTTTTATTAATAAACCACAAATCAGATCCCATCTACAATGTCACATGATCAAGGCAGCATTTGATAATAAAGAAGAAGAAGATCCTATGAAAGACATTCCTGATCAAGTAATACCCACTACTTCTGTGTACAATAGCAAGATTGTAGGAATTGAGCCGGGAAAAACTATAAACATTAACAAAAATATGACTGCTGAATAAGAAGAGAAGTTGGTCCAATTACTATGGAAATACAAAGCAGCCTTTGCATGGGATTACCCAGAAATGAAGGGAATTGACCCCCAATTATGCACACACCACATCTATACAGAAAAATATGCGAGACCCATTCGCCAACCCCAAAGAAGCCTAAACCCTCACCTTAAAGATATTGTGAAAGTTGAATTACATAAACTATTGGATGTCAATTTCATCTACCCAATATATGATAGCATGTGGGTCTCTTCATTATTAGTGGTACCAAAAAAGAACGGGAAGTGGATAATATGTGTAGATTACCGAGAACTTAACAAGGCAACCTAGAAAGACCACTTTCCCCTTCCTTTCATTGACCAGGTATTAGACACATTGGCAGGAAATAAATTCTTTTCCTTCCTTGATGGCTTCAGTGGGTACAATAAAATCTAGATTGCCCCTGAAGACCAAGACAAAACTACTTTTACATGTCCTTGGGGGACATTTGCCTATCGAGTCTTACCCTTTGTCCTATGCAATTCCCCTGCTACATTTCAAAGGGCCATTCTCAACATCTTTTTAGATTTAATAAATGAAGGGCTTGAAGTATATATGGATGACTTCACACCTTACGGAGATGATTTTGAGCCAACATTAGAAAATTTAGAAAAGGTGTTGCAAAGATGTATTGACACTAGACTTTGTTTAAGCCATGAAAAGTGTCATATGATGATGACCAAAGGAGTTATCTTAGGGAACTATATTTCAGCAGCTGGAATTCACGTGGATCCAGCTAAAATTCAGATATTTTTGTTAATACCCACACCCACCACACAAACATAGGTACGTAGCTTTCTTGGATTTTCTGGTTATTATAGGAGATATATAGAACATTATTCTCGAATAGCTGCATCTTTATATGCACTAATAGTAAATGTTGATTTTATTTGGACAGATAAATGTGACAATGCCTTCAACGATCTGAAAAAGCTTGTCTCAACAGCCCCAGTGCTGAGGGGACCAAATTGGAATTTACCATTCCAAATTTCATTTGATTCCTCAGACACAACGATTGGAGCAATGCTTGGGCAAGAGGAAGATAAAAAAAACCATATGCAATCTATTATATTAGAAAAAATATATCTCCTGATGAACTAAATTATACTGTGACTGAGAATGAATTTTTAGCTGTAGTACATGCTGTAAATAATTTTAGACATTATATAATTGGATATCCTGTAGTACTATATACTGATCACTCTGCCATTAAATTTTTAGCAAATAAACCTGTTACAAATGGAAGAGTGACAAGATGGTTGATTTTATTGCAGGAATTCGACATTACAATTAAAGATCGACCTAGAAAAGAGAACCCTGTAGCGGATTTTCTGTCAAGAATGCTAAAGCCAACAGATACAGAAGCAGTTGAAGACCACTTCCCAGATGAAAATTTGTTCGTTTTTACTGTTATAACCCCATGGTATGCTAATATAGAAAATTATTTGGCAATAGGTAAATTACCTAAGCATATAACCCTTAATGAACGAAAGTAGATAATACAGCGTAGTACCCGATTCTCTTGGATTGGGGGCTACCTGTTTCATGCAGGGTCTGTTATGAAAATTAGGAGATGTGTCCGAGAGGATGAGGTATTTGATAATTTGAAATCATTCCATGGCGGGCCGTGTGGCGGACATTTTGTAGATCATAGAACCACCCATAAAGTTTTACGGACAGGCTATTATTGGCCTACCATTTTTAAAGATGCCAAAAAATTTGTGTAGGCCTGTGATAGCTGCCAAAGGGCAGGTCACCCTGGGTAGTCTGAAAAAATACCTTTGAACCCTAAACTATTAATTGAACCATTTGAATGTTGGGCGCTCGATTTTTTTGGCCCTATTAGCCCCCCATCAAACCAAAAAACATACATCCTAGTTGCAACCGAGTATGTCACTAAATGGGTTGGAGCAAAGGCACTTTCAAAAGCTACAGAGGACTCTGTAATACAATTTCTTTTTCAAATCTTTGTGCGATATGGCCTCCCAAAGGACATAATCATAGATGGAGGACCGTAGTTTGTGGGTAATAAACTAGCTGAAACATTGCAGAATTACCACATTCAGCACAAGATTACAACCCCATACCACCCACAGGAAAACGGCCAAGTAGAGAGCACGAACAAAGTGATTGAATCCATATTGACAAAAACTGTTGCCTCACATAGACGTGACTAGGCCTACAGATTGCCAGAAGCATTGTGGGCATATCGAATAACATGGAGAGCCACTACGGGATATTCACCATATCAATTGGTATTTGGAAAAGAGCCCATCTTTCCAATAGAGTTTGAAATTCAGACATTAAGAACAACCCAAAAGGTGGGTCTAGATTTAAATGAAGCCCAGGCCAAAAGACTATAGCAAATTAATGAGTTAGATAAAATTAGGCTCTCTGCACTTCAACACATAGCGTTAATTCAACAATAGAGAGAAAAATAGCACGACGCCCTTATCAAAGAAAATATCTTCCACGAAGGAGACTGGGCACTCCTATATGATTCTAGGTTTCAGGATTTTCCAGGGAAACTCTAGACACGATGGCTCAGACCTTACGAAATACAAAAAGTGCATGATAATGGCACTATTACATTAACCACCATTGATGGATCTGGACACTCCTTCAAAGTAAACAGTCATCGTGTACGATTATATCATAAACCACTTAATCGAGAATCCTTCTACCAACAATTACGGGAAGATTCTACCATGAAAATTCTGGCTGAAGGGGATAACTCCTCCTCGGCACCCATTTATTAAATAATTTCTTTTCTTTAAAATTTGTACATAAAGTTTTTTCATTCATTTTGATTGTTTGTTTCATGGAATTTTGTTTTTTTTTTTAACTCTGTTTATTTCGCTTATTTTGAGTTTTTGGCGCTGTTCCTTTCTAAAGGAACATCATTTTTTCTGTTCCTTTCGAAAGGAACATCAGTTTTGCTGAGAGTGTTTTCGCTGTTCCTTTTGAAAGGAACAACACTTGTGCTGTTTATTTTCGTTGTTTCACAAATTGTTTTGTTGTTCCTTTCGAAAGGAAAAGTAGTTTCACTAATTATTTTTGTTGTTCCTTTCTAAAGGAACAACGTTTCCGCAGATTATTTTTTTTGTTCCTTTCTAAAGGAACAACACCTTTTGAGTGGATTATTTTTTGTTTTAGACCAGTATTTTGAAGATTTCCGATGACTCTTCTAAAGGAAAACATACTATTTACACAAAATCATACAAATTAAAGCATACTCGAATCAGCAAATCAAAAGAAATCGTCATTTTTAAGAAAATTGTTTGGTAATGATAAGAAAAAGGAAAAAGGGGACATAATCAATAACATGACTTTGCTGTCTTACTATCACTAGAATTAATATGATCGATTATCCTTATCATGTTGGTTCTTCCCCAAATTTTATAACTTTCTTTGATTTTTACTTATGGAGTAGGAATAAGGGCATATTCTTTTCTATTGAAATGCTTAGACTTCTTCCACCATCCCTACTCTTAAGGAGTGTTGAGCCATCCTTTATATATAAGTAGGAAAGTGCTATGTGAAAAACAAAAAAACAAAAAAACATTTATATATTTCACTAGTAATTTTATGATATGGTAGATGGAGGATAGGGGGTCTCATCAAGATTCAGCCTACCATGATCATAAGGAAGCAAGTGAAGTGGCATTCCCATCATGGCCACCACACCAGGGATATGGTCCAATGGACAATTGAAAAAAAAATTAAGAAGTCCTTGGAACGGGAGGTTTCATCACGAGCCAGCCTGACCACTTTTCACTTCTTCCCAGTGAATGGCATTGTGATTTATCTGGTCACCAAGCCAGCACAATGGCCTTCGTTATGAAATTTAGCAAGAACTTCCTCAACATAAATAAAGGACAATGGTTCCAAGGGTGAGAAAGCAACTTTGTAAAAGTTATGGACACATGTGGGCAACATAGCTCTACTGATGGTATTGGAGTCACGTTTGTACACATCAATAGTAATATTAAACCCTTTTTCCTATATCTCTATCTGAATATCAAATTAAAGTATGAATCCTCAACCCTTGATTTCGAACCTATTATACATGAAAATCATCATAAATCGATCACATTATTTTGAGTGCGTAATAAACACATCTATACTTATGTTCATCTTAAGCTATCCCTTCTCCTTATCTTTAAATCATTACAAACGTTTCTATATCTATTTACGATTTATCACACGCATCTATTTCAGTAAATGCCATAATTTGATTGATTGTATCATAACTATGCCTGCTTTTTCTTGTTGTACAACTGTTGTGCAGTACTTTTCTCTCTTAATTGACGGTCAAGGACGACCTATCATCCTCCAGGGGGGGTGCGGATGTCTCTTAATCACTGCATGCAGATCAAATCCCTATATTTTTTTACCTGTATGCGAATCAAATCCATACATTCTATGGAATAACAAAAACTTAACGATATTATTCCAATTTACTATGCTGTGCTGTTCCATTACAATCACTGTGTGTTTGCAAAGAAGTAACAGTGTGCAGAGACGATGGGAGGACGACCAATTCATAGTGAGCCACAAGTGCTAGTTGTTTCTAATGCTGCACGAGAAATTCTGGAAAAATTGGGATGGATTACATATTTCACGAGGCTACAACAACCCCATGAAATAGTGGCTATCGAGTTTTTACAGAATTTGTAGGAAGGATACTCAATGGTTAGAGGAAGACAGATAGTTGTAACAGATGAAATAATCACAGAGGTGTCTATTCTACCAGCGCAAGGAACCATATGGACTCAGAAAAAGGTTAGGCTTCAAGAAGCCATGAAGATTTTCCAGGATGAAAGACAGACATTAGTCATCAAAGGCAAAGTAGTTCATCCAACATCATTGGGAGAACCATGGATGGAATTGGCCAAGATATTTTAGGCCTATATAACATGCGACGGAAGGAAAGACGTGGTAAGACCTCACCACCTTAAGTTATTGGCAGTATTAAAGCAGAAATGCACTGTAAATTTGCCTACATTTTTAAATTCCTTACTGCATGATGTTGCCTGTAGTATAAGAAAATCTCGGCATGCAGACATGGTGGTAAGCCACCATTGCCTAATCAGATTAATAGTGAGTCGTAGTCTCGCCCAAAAATAGACCAGTTAGGAAGAGTTGATATTTTTGATTGATGGAGGATTAGCCTTACCTGCCCCAAAACGGAAGAGAATGACTAGCTTAGCAGCTGATCCATCAAATCGTAGAAATTCCCTCCGTTCAAAAAGAAGTAGGGGAATGATAGAAGGCCTTCCGGGTAGCAGTAGCTAGCCCTTGGAATTTACCAGCTCGTAGGATGAACAACCTCCACAATTGAAAGAAGGAAGTCCTAGTACTAATGGGGAAGAAGAAATGAGCCACCACACCAGTGGTGAGAAACAAACCAGTGCAGAAGAAGGAAATAATGAAGAAGAGGAAATTAAGGGAGAAATTCACTACTCGGATGAAGAATAAGGTAGCTACCATACCTGCAAGGAGGACAAAGATAATCACAGCAGTGAAAGAGAAGGAACAAATCCTCCCAAAAACACTACTGAAAGTTCACCACGAATTCCTTTACAAGAAGACCAATTGGCCCAAATTCTAGCCAATATGAGTGACTATGTGAAGCCTCATAGCCCTCTGGACCTTAATATTGATATCAACCAATTGCAAGAGCATTCTGCTATCAACAAAGACACGCTTGAAGAAATGCTGGATGAAACAGAAAACCCTAACGAAGTGATGGAATCAGCTGGGGTTGCCTCCCCTTGAGAACCATGAGCAAAAAAATTAGAACATTGAAGCAGTATCCCAACCTGAAAATTCTTAGGGGATTGCAGAGTCAATTGAGGGTATAACTCCCGACGAATTTAGCCAAGGGCATATGAACATTGAGGAATAACCCCAAGAAGAAAACAAAGAAGCGAGCCCAACTGAAGGCACATCTGATGAGGACCAAAACCTTGTTGAGAAAATAGGTCCAGAAAAAGGAACAGTCGTTCCATTAGGAAAAAGGAAGAAAGTAACTGAGATTGAAAATCTTCGAAGGGAACGAATGAAGCTTCAGAGACTCATGGAAAAACTCAGGAAAACCATTAGGGTTCTTAGAATGAAACAAATTCCCAAGCGAACCCCAAAGAGAAGAAGCATAGCCATCAACCGAGCTTCGAAAAAGAGGAAAGTGGTCACTAAATTGAACCCCCAAGTTGCAGAAGCCATGGCTGAGCCTAATCATGGAGATACGGAATAGCAGGTAGCTGTTCCAGAAGAATTTGTTCAAGAGGGACCCACTTCAAGTGAAAATATGCAAGCTAGTAGTCAGGATACTTTTAGTGACCCTACATTAGCCAGACTCCAAGAGGACTTGGCACAGGCTTGATTGGAAAGGGAAAAATTGGAAGAAGACACTGTCCCTAGGAGAAGATATCAGGAGTTGTAGTAGCAGATGAAGGCCATCCATGAAGCAGAGGCTAAAGCCCATGAGAAGTGTCAAAAGGTAGAGGAGAAGGCTGAAAAGGTAATGAATCAATCAAAATTAGCCTAGAATCAAATGGACGCTCTTCGCTCATTGTACACCGATGTCTTAGCTTGTAGATGCCCTGCCAAGAATTATGCTTTATTTTTATTAGAAATATATTTACAGCTAAAGATTAAGGTAGTTAGGGCAGGAAAATCTATAGAGCTAAAAACTATAGATGATTTTGTAACATGTTGCAAACTCTATGGGGTAAAGGTACAACACCTCTTGTGTGAGTTTTATTTGCATAATATCATATTGGAAAATGATAGTGAGACAAATCCTAGCCCTTTTGTGGGTGATATCCAATACCAAGCGTTTATTTCCTTTCCTATTAATCATTTAAAATGGCTTAAAGCCTATAATGTTTTTCAAAGGCAGGAAAATGAATTAGATTTGTGGGTTAGGAGTGAACCTAAGCACCCATTACAACTATGGGCTAGTTAGAAGAATTTGATCACAAAGGAAGGTGTTATCCAAGCATTGGGGCTTGTCCATAAATCAATTATCTTGAATGGGATAGACTATTTCCTATCTATTAGAAACCAGGCTTACATAGCAACTAAGGTCCGATGGGGAATTTCCAATCAGAATGTTCAAAATAGAGAACCATTTAACTATAAACACTTTGGATTAGCTACAGACCCCTTGGTTTCCTATAGCAACCTCATTTTGACGGAAGTACCATTCTAGATAGGGTGTAGTTTTTGAAGCCCCATTGAATGGTATCCTGCTACAGATTACAAAGCCATTTATGAAATACTTGAAGGAAAGACAGAGCATGTCTTCGAAGCATTAGCTACAATGCATGGTTTTAGGCCTTTTGATGAAAAACCTTCTCCAGCTTATTCTTTAACTGCTCTGCATGTGAACTATAGTTTTCATGAGTACATGAAAAAGGGTAAGGAGGGGGGTATGTTGAGCAGTGGAAAAGGTATGAATTCACTATGTGTTTTCTCATTCTTTTACTCTAAACATAATTCTTATTACCCTAGAAAGATGATTTATTACAAGAATTATGGTAGAATTGTAAATATTTATGTTTATTGTAAAAAGATGACTAAAGATTGATTTCTGTTGCTAAAAACAGGAATTAGATGAGGTGAACAGCTATATCAGAGGCGAGGCTAAGATAAATGCAACTGTTGTTTCTCTAGCGTTAGACCAAATCCTGCCAAGGAAAAGGAAATCCGAACGCATCGCTAAGAAAAGGCATGGGACAGCTCGGCTTTGGTCAAAGTAAATCATGTGATAACTAAAAGAAGGGAAGTGAATCCCTCAAGATCCTTCGATCCTGAGGGATCACTGTTCAAACCTCATCTTATTCCTTCTCTTGTCCGTCAGAGTCTGTTATATAAGGAAATGCCTTTAGTGATTAGGGGAGATCCTTGGATTCAAAACATTTCTTTTGTAATATTACGCTTTATTGACCCTCGTCTTTAGAGAGCGATCTCTGTAATACTCTATGCTCGATTAATATAAAGGCGTGTTTCATTTCATCTTTCAAGTTCTGAAGTAACCCAGCAGTGTTTCACTGGTGCTAAGGGCCCGACCCTGGTGGAATTACTCTATTGTTTTTATTTCTATCCTTTGTTTACTGTCGTGTGATAATTGCATTTAGATTCATTACAATTACAGAATTTTTTGATTGCTGTTGGATTGAATTCGGATTTGCTGTGAGCGTTAATGAATTGCACTTCTCTTCTATCTTAGCAAGAATCATATTTGTTGTCTTATTCATCTTGCTATCTTTTATAAAGCTTTGTTGTTCTATACTTAATTCTAGTTGTTGTTCCATTGGTTTATGGTTCATTCCGATTGACTGTTTCATAGTGTTGGCTATCAACAGGGTTGAAGTATTAAAGAAGATTCATTGTCTGATTGCGTTAAGTTTATATTTGTTGTTCAATTAATGTTTGATGCTCCATTCCTATTTATTGTTCATTTCTGATTCGTAGGTTCAGATTAGCAGAGAGAGTGTTTATAGTTGTTGTGCACACATAGGAATTACAAGTTGTTGTTCCTTTCCAACTCTTGTTATTAGAAGAAGTTCTTTTTAGTTATTTTCATCAGCAAGTAGTTCAAGTTCGATTTCATTTTGATTGCTTAAAGAATAGGACCATCAACTGTAGAGGACATTGGTTACTGCTTCCAAGTTCCCAGATTGATTGCCTTGTCTCAGTGTGATTTCAGTTGCATCGATTTCTAAGGGAATGAGTTATTGTTACTGTATCCCTGATTGATGTTTTGCAGAGTGAGTAGTTAAGATTTTAGAGTATTTTCATTCATGTTCCTGTAATTAGATTTCTTTACAAGGATCCATTTACTCTTGTATCTAGCATATTGTACTACATATTTCATAGCATTACTCTTAGTTAATTGCAGTCTCAGACATAGTACACTCATGAAATAAAAATTCGCTCCCAGATTGATAATTAATGTAGGATAATTAGGTGTTTAAAAGATACCTTTTATGCCTCAACACGTGTATGGGTAATTTTATGGCTACAACCATACAAAAAATGTCCCTCAATAAGCTAAGAAGGATAATAAATGATCACCAAATTATTATGGTCCTTACAAGGTGTTGCAAAATATTGGTACTATGGCATACAAATTGGAGCTTTCTGCATCTTCCCGAGTGCATCCAGTTTTCCATGTTTGATGCTTAAAGAAGGTTATAGGTGACAAGATCCCATTTCAAATAATATTTCCAGAACTTGACAAAGAAATAAAAATCATATTGGAACCTGAAGCAGTCATGGAAACAAGAACTCTACAACTATGAAATCGATCAATTTCATAATATCTCATAAAGTGGAAGAAATTACACATTGAAGATTCGACATGGGAGAATGAGAATTTTATACAGAAGCATCTAGAACTACTCAAGCATTGAGGACAACACTTTTTTGAAGGAGATGGACATGTTAGGTCCCCATAATACTAGTCTAGCCCATTATTATTGTTAGTGTAAAACCTTTATTATTATTTTTGTGCCCATGTAGTCCCCATATTGTTATTATTGTGCCCCATAGAAGCCCACTATTGTTATTGTTGTGACCTTACATTATTATTGTTATGTCGGCGAGGATTATATTATGACCCCTTGGACTCCTATATATATAAATGAGGTTTTGTGATTTGAATCATCCAATAATTTTTCATTTATGTAATGTAAAGGAGGTTTCCCCCTCGAAGAGGTTGATTTCTAAGTCATTGATCTATCTTTTCTTCTATTTTTTGAGTTGGGTTTATGATAAAATAGAGGCCCCGATGTGGGTGGATTTCTCTCTAAAGGGAAGATCCAAAAAGGAATACCAATAAAAACCCTTTTCAATTTCATTACAATTATCATCAACAATTTAAATTGTGGTACTCAATTCTCAGGGAGGATAGTTGGTTCCACTCTATGAATTTGCAAGACCCTACTCTCTTTAAACTTTAACCTCTACAATATAAACATTTTAAATCTTGAGGAAATTTGAATGGATGTGGATTGTACTGTGTAATTATATTCAACCTTGATTTTAAACATTATACTATAATAACTATGACGATTTAAATTTTTCTCAGGTTTCATCAATAATCCTTTCGTGACCTGGCATCATATTCTCCACTTTTTGTTAAAGTGAAGGGGAGGGTCCCAAAGTCATTTCATATTTCTCCAAACCTTATTAATTTGATCTCAAAATCAAGGGGTCTTCCATATGAAAACCACAGCTAGTCAAGGAGAAAATTGGCAGAACTTCAAACTTAAAAATATTGTTTTTTTGTGAGATCATTTCAATTGGTACAGATAGTAAAATTAAAGAATTAATTAGGAATAAACAATCAATCATGTTCATGAATTATTTTAGTATTTCTGGTAACATGAGATTCAAAGAGCTTCCAAGGATAGACATTGTTTTGGCCATGGCATGGTTTGGCAATTCGATAATAGTTTGCATGTTTAATGGCTATTTAATAATTTCTATCGTAGATGGGAATTAAACACTAGTTTTTTTAATTCCATATTCATCAAGCACCCCCTTGTTGAAATGTATCCCTAGAGATAACTGAGGTGTTTATCCTCATTGACGGTATCAGGATTGTTGTGAATGGAGCAGGGCAACCAACTATGGGGAATCTACTTGTCAAATACTATCCGAATTTGGTTGTGAAAAGTGGTTCATATTTGGTTGTGGCTAAACATGGGAAGTTGGAGCTTTACCACAAGGTGATCGACTTCCAAGTTCAGTCCACTTCTCTCGAAACTACAAGGAATTCTATTAGTGTAGATGAGAACAGGGGAACTTGGTAGTTCTCGCCATTGAATTGAAGGTACTTGTTTTTTATGTTTACTTCTGGAAAACAATATGGTGCCAAACAAGAATATAGTTATCATAAGAAGTATCAAAATTGGGTCCAGGTTTTTCATATATCTCCCATATTTAATTTACACTATATTCACCATTTTTACTCCCATTGACCTGCTTTTGTGGAGCTTTGTTGGATATGAATATAATTATATTAACCTATCTAGTATGTTTCTTGAGAATAATCTTTTCTTAAATTAACTTATCTGAATTGAATAAATAACACAAATTCCATACCAGGTGTAGTGTAGTAATATCTCACTATTAGCTAGATTATCAAGTCATTTTTTATTAAATTATGTTTATATTAGGTAATTTATTCAACGTTTATCTCATCCATATTATAGGAAATCAGGAGAAAAACCATTATCACTTAATGCAAACAGTAATTCTAATGATTTTTCGGCTACCTCCTTACAAAAGCTTGATGATGACAATGAGACATAAGCTAGCTTGCACAAATGCAATAAAGGGACCATGTCACCATCTTCTATTATATTTCAATGTTCACTATCAATCAACAATTTTGGAACTCAAAGTTGCAATGCCTAGAAAACCTGGGTTGTTACACATGCTTAAAATGTTTAGTATGAGAAGAAGTGTTCGAACTCATCCATTGAGGGTTAAAGTGAAGGATGAGAAACTACCAAATGACATAATGTCTTCTTCAAAGAGAATCAGTAGTATATCTTTGATTGTGATAAATATGGAAAAATCTATCATAGGGTCATCTAATGTAAACTCACGTAATCTGAAGAATGAAAGAAAAGTATTGAAGGAAAAATATCAACCTCATAATAACACTAACTCTCCTACCGAGAACAATAGGAAAAATTCAAGCATTTGTTTATCCAATACTGTTGACGAGAAGATAAAGAAAGATAGTGAGGCTGTAAATGCCACATATAAAGTTTATTGAGCTTCAACATAAATAATAAGGATGTAGGGGGGGACCTTCAGTAGAATTGGGAAAAAAACATGATCAATTGATCAATGGATAAAAATGTTATGAAGTTGTTGAAACTATAAGGAAACATTATTCCCAATAATATTCTAGCTTTGAAACAAGTTAAGCATACTTTGATTAATGAATACTCTCTTTTATATTTTAGACATGATGCTGTCTTTTTTCCATTTCCAGTATCGTGTATTTCAAAAAATTTTCATTAAAACACTATTCATTTTGTACATTATTTGTAACTTTATATTGCATTTATAGCATGATTTAAGGAGAGATTCATGAAAAGTGAGTAATTTTGGTCCATGTCAACAAAAGACTTCCACAATTCATCCTCAGACATTTAATGGTGAAAATAACACTCATATAGTAGTTGATCATCATAAAACAAAAACTGACAGACACCAAGAAAAGCAGTGGTTGTATGGTGAGTCAAGAAACATTCATAGCCTTCTTATATGTATGTATGTATGTATGTATGTATATATATATATATATATATGCATATATATATATATATATATATATATATATATATATATATATATATATATATATATATATATATATATATATATGTATATATGTATATATGTATATATATATATATATGTATGTATATATATATATATATATATGTATGTATATATATATATATATGTATGTATATGTATGTATATGTATATATATATGTATATATATATATATATATTGTATGTATGTATGTATATATATATACATATATATATGTATGTATGTATATATATATATATATGTATATATATATATATATATATATATACATACATATATATATATATATATATATATATATATATATATATATATATATATATACATACGCATACATACATACATAGATACATACATACATACATACATATATATATATATATATATATATATATATATGTATGTATGTATGTATGTATGTATGTATGTATGTATATCTGTGTGTGTGTGTGTATGTTTCTTATCATTTTGGTGATTTTGAATTAGGTTCCAAAGAATTAAATAAATATATGAATTTGCAACTTTTGTATTTGAGATAATGTTATTTAAAATATTGTGCATTTTGAATATGACTTTCACTTTTATAGCAGGGTTCAAGGTGACATTTGCAGCAATTGAGGTAGGATGACAAACATCATGAATCTCTGACAAGCACCAAGGACATTGTTGGTTGTCAGGCGAATCAAGAAACATTAATAGCTGGCTTAGATCTTAAATGTTGTTATTTATTCTTATGATTTTCTCAATTTTTAATCAACTTAATGATTTAAAGAAACATGATAATTCCATAATACACCAATATTATGGTAATTTTTATATTTTCGATTTAAGATTATGTTATTCAAAATACTTTCAATTTTGCACATGTTTTCTATTACTTTTATAGTATGATTCAAGGAAATCATTGTAGCACGTAAATAATATGGATGTCCACAGAAGAGTGCCACATTTTGTCACCTGATTTTTCACAGTAAATAAAATACACATTTGCGAACTACCCAACATCATAAAAATTTAACAAGAACTAAAGATGCCACTCATTGTCAGGTGAGTCAAGCAACCTTCATAGATTCTTCAAATGTTTTTATTCTTTATTATGGTGTTTAAATTTTTAGTTAAGTTATAATGAGTAAAACATAAATGACTCAATCACTTTTTTCTTAGGATTCACTCTTGTGACTTCTAGAATAATTACACATGAAATGATCCTAATTACATATGACTTTGTGATATCTCTCACTCTGAAATATGATTCCATATTTGCTATTAAACATGCAATCTGATGACTCTTGTAATACTTCTTGATTTTATTATTCATCCTCCATTTCACCTTAGACATAATGATATCATGTATGAACTACTTTCCCATACCATGAAATCAAAATAATTCTACATAGTAAATTTGGATTTCTTGTTGACAATATTGACTACTATTTGTTCCTAAATGCTTCTAGGGAAAGCATTATAAACATTATGTTTTGAAGTTTACTATAATTTTTTCTCAATATTTTTTTGTTGGCAATAGTTCCTAGGACCATATAAAATAAGTTTATACTAATGAGACTTTGTCTTATAAGTTAGTTTTTTCTGAAAATTTTTATGTCCTCTTGTCCTCCATGTTGTGGAATATGTTGGTTCCAATGTCTCTAATTGAGTTTTCATCTTATCAATTAGGTTACATTTACACATATGACATCCATTTATGTTGTAGAATATATATCCTTTCAACCAAAGAAATAGATAACACTTCTACCAATGAGAATGGATATGTTTTTTCTTATGAAAAATATGAGTAAGAGATATAATTTCTTCACACTTGTAATAATATTATTTGTTCACTTGGATGGAAACATAGGAATTTTTGAGTTTTTATGGCTACAGAGATACATCAGTTTCAATATCGAGCTCCTCAAAAGAAAGAAAAAGGTGTGTACTTATTAAACAATTTTGCATAACAATTGTTTGAAAAATAAATTTGAAGTGATTCCAAGGGCATATTGAAGCATAGATATCAGTATTTAGTTATATAATGTGATTCCTTAGGAAATGGAATTGGTGTTGTTTTAATGCAAGAAGGAAGAATCATTTCTTTTAAAAGTCTTCCAATCAAAGGAAAGCATTTACATAAAGCTATTTATGAGAAGGAAATGTTGGCAATACTACATGCACTTAAGAAATGACGACCTTACCTAATGGTAAGACACTTCAAGGTAAAAAATAATCATGATAGTCTTAAATACTTTTTGGAACAAAGACTATCTTCAGCAGAGCAGCAAAAATTGGTGAGAAATAAGTTGGGTTATGACTTTGAAATCATCTACAGAAAAGGGAAGCTAAATGTTGCTGCAGATGCACTCTCAAGAAAGGACGAAGAGGTGGAAGCATTTCTTTGTGCCATTTCTATTATCCAACGTGATTGGATAACAGAAGCAAGGGAGGAATGGAAGAATGACAAAGAAGTGTGGACACTCATTCAAAAGTTGTAGCAAGATCTTAGTACATCTGATACATTTAGTTGGAAAAATGATTCCTTATGGTACAAATATCGCTTATATATTTCTAAGAATTCCCAACTAAAACAAAATATTCTTTTGGAATTTCACACCTCTCCCATAGAAGGACACCCAGGATTTTTAAAAAATTACCATAGGGTGAAGAAATATTTTTTTTGGGATGGCCTTAAATCTGATATTCAAAAGTTTGTGGCAGAATGTTTGGTTTGCCAAAAAAATAAAGTTGAGACAATTAAGACCCCATATTGTTATTATTGTGCCCCATAAAACCCCACTTTTTTTATTGTTGTGCCCTTACATTATTATTGTTAGGTCGGCTAGTATTGTATTGTGACCCCATGGACTCCTATATATAGAAAGGAGGTTTTTTCACTTTAATCATCCAATAATTTCTCATTTATTTAATGTAAATGAGGTTGCCCCCTCGAAGTGGCTAATTTCTAAGGCGTTGATCTCTCTTTTCTTCTATTTTTGGAGTTGGTTTCATAAAAAACTACATCCTATACTAATTTATCCACTAGAAGGCCCCCACCTTATCTACACAATGTCTATTATGAAGCCTCAACACCTTTAACACCTCCATGTGAACGAGGTTTCATGCATTTTCATACCGGGATCTTAAATTTTCTCAATATGAGAAACCCAAAAACATCTCTAATAAAAAATAAGAAAGTTGATAAAACAAATAAGTCCACATAGCTACAGATATGCAATATGATAGATATAATAATGTAGCACATTCTCACTCTCACACCAATAATCTATCAACATGACTCACTCACACAAGTATACGTCAAACTAACCTCAATAATTTCTAAACTAATACCATGGGAAAATGCCATGGTTATGCCAATATCTAGGACACATGTACCATGGTAATCTCTATTGTCACTCATTAACTTATGAAATTTGAACACAAAAATATGAAGGGAAACATCAAACCAACTTTGGAATCCAAGACCTAGCCTTCCTGGACTGAGAGAGGGCTCTCTTTGTTATATATAGATTCATAACTATAAGTGCTAAGATTAGGCTAGTTATAGAAATGAGTTTTGTTTGAAGATGTTTGGTTGAGGCAACAGAAGAGGGAAATTTGGCTATGGAGTCAAACAGGTGTAAACAAACTCAAATAGATGAATAACTGAGGCCAGGTGCAACCAAGAAAGCTAGCCATGTCAATGGATCTTTACAACTTGTGAATTGGAAAAGAGGAGGAGATTGAGGTTCAACAGGAATTCAGAGTAGAACATCTCTGAATTCTACATTCCGGTCTCAACATGGATGTAGAGTAGACCATCTCTGAATTCTGCATCCAAGTCTTAGAGGAAAACATAATGTATTGCTTCAATACTGAGCAGGGTACCCTATGGTAAATCCTACACAAAAATGTCTATCCGCAGTAAAGAAATAAAAAAGTACGTAAAACAGAAGAATCAAAAATTACATGGGAGAAGCACTTCACCACAAATCATAACACAAGGACCTGGAAAACAACATACTCATTCATTCATCGACAAGAGAGTGCTTACAACTAGTAGAATCTATTACAATGGTTTTTCCCCTTTCGGGCCTCCTTTTATGCTGGTAATCCATATATTATTTATAGAAAACTTAAGTCGGTTAGTCTTTCTATTGCAGTAATTACATTCAAGCAAAACTAGACAACTGGAAACATGCGGGCGGTGATAATACCAGCTTGGCTTGCAACAGTGTCTTTTGGCAATCTGTTATTAATTAGTAATTACACAGTGGTTGGAAACTGGTTCGAGTGACACCTAAGAGGCGGCCAATAAATTATTCCTAACATCTCGCCTTACTATTTAGAAAACCGATGTTGGGTAATTAAGTTTGGTGCAACGCTGGCTATTTTAATTGATTAGTGACTATGCAGATGCATTTTCTACTACCCCTTCAGTTTTTGCTATTATATCTCTGCATAAATGCCCAACTCGACCCTTGGTGTCTTTTTTCTACCTAAGCCCTTCCGGCCATGTTTAACCCTTCTTTCTTCATAAAATGATTTTCAAACTTTATATGCCCAACTCTGGAGGGATGGAGGTTGGTGGAAGGGGAGGGATGATGATTAGAGGCGGGATGACGTGGCACACAGGTGGGACTAACCGCATCACAAGTCGCAACCTTAAATTTTTGTTATAAGCGCGGAGGTTGTAAACTTTAAAAATTGCAAAGTGCAATGAATGGGGGAGGAGGTGAAATGACGTGGCAGGGAAGAAGTGGGACCAGATCGCGAGCGCACATCATAACCTTTAGCTTTTACTTATAAGCTACGAGGTTAACACCTAAACTTTGTGAAGTGCGGGGAAGAGGGACCCACTAGAAATCGAGGAAGTGTTATGAATCGACAAAAGGTTTTAAGCAGTAAGTGTTATGAATTTTATATGATATATGTATATATTGAAACGACTATGCAATGGGGGTGGAGCTAATGAGGTGGGGCCGACCTACCACATCGCAATTAAAATAAATATGTTGCGGGTGTTCACAAAGGTAAAAAAAATATGATGTGATGTATTCACAATCGACAATTGTGTTTTTTAAAGTTTATTTCCAATGTGAAACAAATATAATCTGCGAAATGCGATGAGGGCCCCACTTTGATCGCAATCGGGAATGAAAAGCAATGAAATGGTAAAGGTGGAAGGGTAATGCGGAAAGACAGAAAAAAGGGTAAGTTTAATGTTTTTAAAAGGAAAATCAAATGGAAGGGAAGTGTGGCAGAGAATGGGTCCCACTTCATATCACATCGGTGATTTATAAATTTAGTATTAAGAATATAGCAGTTAATTGTTATGATTTGCAATGGCTGATATGTGATGAAAGTACGGGATCCTACCAAAGGTTTTAGAGGATTTTTGGTATATATATGAAATGTAATATATATGACAGTAAGGTTTTATGGTTTATATCACACAGTCATTCGTTGGGTGGCAGACCTTATAACATTTAACAATTTTGGAATTTTATATAAGTGGGTTTATAAAATAATAAGCCCTGAAAGGTTATATATATGAGTTTTGGGGGTTTGAATTGGATTCAAGGCATGGGAGTCCCAGAATTTGGGAGAATGAAAGGTAAGAAAAGGGTATATGGAATGAACAAGGGCAGTATGGATTTCACTCACCATCACAATTAATCGAAAACACTCTCCTCTTTCAACTGAATTAAAAGGTAGATAGATTCATTTGATCCTCTTGACAACCAAGATCTCCCTTTCTTTTCTGAAAATAAATGATAGTCATGGAATTTTATTTCCAGTATGAAAAATATAAGAAATAACCAGTCACCTTGTGATACTGTGAAACAAAGGAGTCTAACAGTGGCTGCAACTGGGGATGGCAACTCGTTTAGGAGATGTCAAGAACACCGTAGACTACTGGCCTGATCCATTCGGCTGATCCCAAATCTGCAACTTGATCTCCTACAAAAATATTTGTGGCTAAGAAGGCTTGGTTTAAAATCAACACTCTCTGCAAACTGAAGTCTGGAAAATACTTGTATTGAAAACTGGAAAGATGCTCAGAGTACTGAGCTTATTTTCACACCTACCTACCCTACTCTACTGAAATTGTTGTTGTTCTAAATGATACAATAATGGTAGTGCAACCAGTCAAGTAGCAGCAGAAACATATGGACAACTTGACTGTTTGTCAGGACAATCAGCAATATAACTTGATTATGTGTCCTCATAACCAAAGTTATATTATGTAATGGCAACTAATGAGGTATTTTATCTTTAGAGAGAATACATGGTTGAAAGCTTGAACTAAAAATAACCTTCATATACTTTATTATAGGATAAATTAAAGTATGATGTATAATACATGCTTCTAGGCCTTCAATGACTAGTTGATCGGTTGTATCCCGAATATTAAACCTTGAAACCACATCTTCAGTCTGGGACTTGAAAGCAAAATCATCCTCAATATGTAAGTTAAGAGTCAGGGGAAGGAATTTTTTCGAATAATTCTTTAGGATCTCAAAAATCATATGATTGAATTTGAGAATTCAAAAGTTCAATACCAGTTTCATATCTTTCAACAACTATCTCCAGAAAACATTTTTTAGCTTCAGGATTAAATTTGCTTGACTTCAAAATGAGAAAGACTGCTGCTAGAAAATCTTCATCAAGCTGAAATTATGATAATTGATTTCTGAATGCATTTCGAACTTCACTAGATAGAAGGTATGCCACAAACCTTGTCATTTTGTTCAGCATGAATTCTGGTCAACATGTTGTGGAGTCACTATGAATACTCAAAATTTAGGTTCTTTGAATCATGGAGTCGCTAGGTGAAAAATGCAGCCTTCTTGTGTTTGGTCACTGTCCACCATTAGTAATTAGATCTTAAATTTGATGTCATTTCTTAGGAAGACAACTTTTTTTCTCCCCAGCAGAGTCCCCATTATTTTATCACTCTTTAATTTTTGAAGCTTGAAGACAAAACTTTGGAGGGAAACATTAAACCAACTTTGGAATCCAAGACCTAGCCTTCGAAAACTCAGGGAGGGCTCTCTCTATTAGATATAGCTTGATAACTATAAGTTTTGATGTTAGGCTAGTTATAGAAATGAGGTTTGTTTGAATATTTTTGGTTGAGGAAGCAGAAGAGGGCCATTGGGCTATGGAGTCAAACAAGCTTAAACAAACTCAAATAGATGAATAACAGAGGTCAGGTGCAATCACGCAAGCTAGCCATGTCAATGGGTCTTTACATATTATGAAATGGAAAAGAGGAGGAGATTGATGTTCAAGAGGAATGCAGAGCACAACATCTCTAAATTCTACATTCCAATCTCAACATGGATGTAGAGCAAATCATCTCTAAATTTTGCATCCAAGTCTTAGAGGAAAACATAATGTATTGCTTCAAGACTGAACAGGGTACCATATGGTAAATTCTACACAAAAATTTCTATCCGCAGTAAAGAAAGAAAACAATATGCAAAACAAAAGAATCACAAATTACATGGGAGAAGCACTTCACCACATATCATAACACAAAAATCTGGAAAATAACATACTCATTCATTCATCCAAAAGAGAGTTCTTACAACTAGCAGAATCTATTACAATGGTTTTTTCCCCTTCCGGGTCTCCTTTTACGCTGCTAATGCATATAGTATTTATAGAAAAGTTAAGTCAGCTAGTCTGTCTACTGCAGTAATTACATTCAAGAAAAATTAGACAAGTGGAAACATGCAGGTGGTCATAAGACCAGATTGGCCCGCAACAGTGGCTTTTGGAAATCTGTTATTAATTATAGAGTGGTTGGAAACTAGTTTGAGTGATGCCTAAGAGGTGGCCAATAAATTATTCTTGACATATAACCTTGCTCTTTAGAAAATCAATGTTGGGTAATTAATTCTGGTGTAGCACTAGCTATTTTCATTGATTAGTGGCTATGTTGATGCGTTTTCTGCTTCCCCTTCGATTTATATTGTTATATCTCTGCATAAATGCCCGACTCGACCCTTGGAGTATTTTTGCTACCCGAGCCCTTTCGGTCGTGTTTAACCCTTCTTTCTTCATAAAATGATTTTCAAACTTTATATGCCCGACTCTGGAGCGATGGAGGTTGGCAGACGGGGATGGATGATGGTTAGAGGTGGGTTGACGTGGCATAGAGGTGGGATCAACCACATCGCAAATGGCAACCTTAATTTTTTGTTATAAGTGTGGAGTTTGTAAACTTTAAAAATTATGAAGTGCGATGCATGGGGGAGGAGGTGAAATGACGTGGTAGAGAAGAAGTGGGACCAGATCGTAGGCGCACATCACAACCTTTAGCTTTTAGTTATTAGATGCGGGGTTAACACCTAAACTTTACGAAGTGCAAGGAAGAGGGACCCACTGGAAATCAGAAAAAGGTTTTTAGCGATAAGTATTATGAAGTTTATATGATATATGTATGTTTTGAAAGGAATATGCAATGTGGGTGAAGTTGCTGAGGTGGGGCTGGCATACTACATCGCAATTAAAATATATATGTTGCGGGAGCTCACAAAGGTAAAACAAATGCGATGCAATGTATTCGCAATCGCAAATCGGCAATCACATTTTTTTAAGTTTAGTTCCAATGCGAAACACATATAATCTACGAAATGCGATGAGGACCCCACTTTGATCGCAATCGGGGAATGAAAAGAGATGAAACGATAAAGGTGGAAGGGTAAAGCAGAAAGACGAAAAAAATGGTAAGTTTAATGTTTTTTCAAAGGAAAATCAAATGGAAGGGAAGCGTGGCAGGGAATGGGTCCCACTTCATATCGCATCAGTGATTTATAAGTTTAGTATTAAGAATATAGCAGTTAATTGCTATGATGTTCTATGGCTGATATGTGATGAAGGTACAGGGTCCTACCAAAGGTTTTAATGGCTTTTTGTTATATATATGATATGTAATATATATAATGGTAAGTTTTATGGTTTATATTACACGTTTGTTCGTTGGGTGGCGGAGCTTATAACATTTGCAATTTCGGACTTTTATATAAGTTGGTTTGTAAAATAATAAGCCCCAAAAGGTTATATATATTTGGTTTCAGGGGTTTGAATGGGATTCAGAGCATGGGAGTGTCATAATTTTGGAAAATGAAAGTTAAGAAGAGGGTAGATGGAATGAATGAGGGCAGTATGGATTTCACTCACTTTCACAATTAATCAACAACACTCTCCTCTTTCAACTGAATTAAAAGGAAGATAGATTTATTTTATCCTCTTGATAGCTAGGATGTCCATTTATTTTCTAAAATAAATGATAGTCATGGAATATTATTTTCAGTATGAAAAATATAAAAAATAATTAGTCACCTTTTGATACTGTGAAAAACAGGAGTCTAATAGTGGCTCCAACTGGGGATGGAAGCTCATTTAGGAGGTGTCAAGAACACCATGGACTAGTGGCCTGATCCATTGGGTTGATCCCAAATCTTCAACTTGATCTGCTACAAAAACCTTTGTGGCTGAGAAGGCTTAGTTCAAAATCAACACTCTCTGCAAATTGAAGTCTGGAAAACACTTGTATTGAAAACTTGGAAGCAATCTTAAACTAGAACTGGAAATATGCTCAAATAACTAATCTTGTTTGCACACCTACCTACCCTACTCTAATGAAATTATTGTTGTTATAAATGATACAATAATTCCAGTGCAGCCAGTAAAGTAGCAGCAGAAACAGATGGACAACTTGATTGTTTGTCAGGACAATCAAAAATATAACTTGATTATGTGTTCTCATAACCAAAGTTATATTATGTAATGGTAACTGTTGATGTATTTGATATTTATAGATAATACATGGTTGAAAGCTTGAACTAAAAATAAACTTCATATACTCTGTTATAGGATCAATTAAAGCATCATGTATAATACGTCCTTCTAAGCCTTCAATGACTAGTTGATCGGTTGTATCCCCAATAATAAACCTTGAAACCACATCTTCAGTATTTGACTTGAAAGCACAATCATCCTCAATATGTAAGTCAAGAGGTAGTACAATTTCCTCTTGCTTAGGGGAAGAAATTTTTTTGAACAATTCTTTAGGATCTCAGAAATTATATGACTAAATTTGAGAATTCAAAAGTTCAATACCAGTTTCATATCTTTCAACAACTATCTCCAGAAAACATTTTTTAGCTTCAGGATTAAATTTTCTTGACTTCAAAATGAGAAAGACAGCTGCTAGAAAATCTTCATCAAGCTGAAATTATGATAACTGATTCCTGAATGCATTTAGAACTTCACAAGATAGAAGGTATGCCACAAACCTTGTCATTTTGTTCAGCAGGAACTCTATTCAACATGTTTTGAAGTCGCCATGAATACTCAAAAGTTAGGTTCTTTGAATCGTGGAGTCGCTAGGTAAATAATGTAGCCTTCTTGTGTCTGGTCACTATCCACCATCAGTAATCAAATCTTAAATTTTATGTGCTTTCTCAGGAAGATAACTTTTATTCTCCCTAGTGGAGTTGATATTATGTTATCACTCTATAATTTCTGAAGCTCGAAGATAGAACTTTGGAGGGAATTAAACCAACTTTGGAATCTAGGACCTAGCCTTCCCAGACTCAGAGAGGGCTCTCTCTATTAGATATAGCTTGATAACTATAGGTGCTTATATTAGGCTAGTTATAGAAATGAGGCTTGTTTGAATATGTTTGGTTGAGGCAGCAGAAGAGGGCCATTGGGCTATGGAGTCCAACAGTTGTAAACAAACTCAAAGAGATGAATAACAGTGGTCAGGTGCAACCAGGGAAGCTAGCCATTTCAATGGATCTTCACAGCTTATGAAATGGAAAAGATGAGGAGATTGAGGTTCAAGAGAAATGTAGAGCAGAACATCTCTAAATTCTACATTCCAATCTCAACATGGATGCAGAGCAGATCATCTTTGAATTCTGCATCCAAGTCTTAGAGGAAAACATAATTTATTACTTCAAGACTGAGCAGGGTACCATATGGTATATCCTACAAAAAAATTTCTATCCACAATAAAGAAAGAAAACAATATGTAAAATAGAAGAATCACAAATTACATGGGAGAATCATTTCACCACAGATCATAACACAATAATCTAGAAAACAACATACTCATTCATTCATGCAAAAGAGAGTGCTTAAAACCAGTAGAATTTATTACAATGGTTTTTTCCCCTTCCTGACCTCCTTTTACGCTGCTAATTCATACAATATTTATAGAAAACTTAAGTTCGCTAGTCTGTCTACTGCAGTAATTACATTCAAGAAAAAATAGACAAGTGGAAACATGCAGGTGGTGATAAGACAAACTTGTCCTACAACAGTGGCATTTGGAAATCTGTTAATAATTACAGATTGGTTATAAACTAGTTTGAGTGACGCCTAAGAGCCGGCCAATAAAGTATTCCTAAAATCTGGCCTTGCTCTTCAGAAAACCAGCATTGGGTAATTAAGTCTGGTGCAGCAATGACTGTGTTGATGCATTATCTATGGCCCCTTCGGCTTCTGCTGTTATATCTCTGCATAAATGCCCGACTCGACCCTTGGCGTCTTTTTGATACCCGAGCCCTTTCGATTGTGTTTAATACTTCTTTCTTCATAAAATGTTTTGAAAACTTTATATGCCTGACTCTAGAGGGATGGAGGTTGGCAGACGAGGATGGATGATTCTTAGAGGTGGGATGGCGCAACACACAGGTGGGACCAACCGCATCACAAATCACGACCTTAAAGTTTTTTATAAGCGTTGACGTTGTAAACCTTAAAAAATACGGAGTGCGATGCACGGGGGAAGAGGTGAAATGACGTGGCGGGGAAGAAGAGGGACTCAATCGCAGGCATGCATCGCAACCTTTAGCTTTTATTTATAAGATTGGGGGTTAACGCTTAAACTTTGCGAAGTGCGGGAAAGAGGACCCACTGGTAATCAAAGAAGTGTTATGAATCAGCAAAAGGTTTTAAGCGGTAAGTGTTATGAAGTTTATATGATATGTGTATGTATTGCAATGACTATGTAATGGGGGCAGAGCTGCTGAGGTGGTGCCGACCTACTGCATCGCAATTAAAATAAATAGGTTGCGGGCACTCAGTAAGTTAAAACAAATGTGATGTGATTTGTTCGCAATCACAAATCGGAAATCATGTTTTTAAAGTTTAGTTCCAATAAGAAACACATATAATCTTTGAAATGTGATGAGGGCCCCACTTTGATCATGATCGGGGAATGAAAAGTGATGAAACAATAAAGGTGGAAGGGTAAAGCGGAACGATGGAAAAAAGGGTAAGTTTAATTTTTTTTCAAAGGAAAATCAAATGGAAGGGAAGCGTGGCAGGGAATGGGTCCCACTTCATATCGCATCAGTGATTTATAATTTTAGTATTAAGAATATAGCAGTTAATTGTTATGATTTGTGATGGCTGATATGCGATGAAGGTACGGGGTCCTACCAAAGGTTTTAGCATATTTTTGTTATATATATGATATGTAATATATATAATAGTAAGGTTTATTATTTATAGCACACATTTGTTCGTTAGATGGCGAAGCTTATAACATTTAACAATTTTAGACTTTTATAAAAGTGGATTTGTAAAATAATAAGCCCCGAATGGTTATATATATGATTTTTGGGGGTTTGAATGGGATTCAGTGCATGGGAGTGTTAGAATTTGAGAAAATGAAAGGTAAGAAGAGGGTAGATGGAATGAATGAGGGCAGTATGGATTTCACTCACCATCACACTTAATCAACAACATTCTCCTCTTTCAACTGAATTAAAAGGCAGATAGATTCATTTGATCCTCTTGACAGCCATGATCTCCATTTATTTTCTGAAATTGAATGATAGTCATGGAATATTATTTTCAGTATGAAAAATATAAGAAATAATAAGTCACCTTGTGATACTGTGAAACACAGGAGTCTAACAATCTCCAATCCAATACCATGGGAAAATACCATGGTTGTGCCAATACCTAGGACACATGTACCATGGTAATATAGAAACCAATACCATGGTTATGCCAATACCTAGGATACTTGTACCATGGTAATATCTAAACCAATTCCATGTGCAAACCTGCTCCACACGCATTCCAATACCATTGTGATGTAAATATCAAGGATACTTGTACCATGGTAATGGTTACTTTAGAATTAAACTCATGAATTCATGCACTAAACATGAATATATTGGTTGAAACCACACACATAAGGCTGAATGCATGCAATTAAAGGCCTAAAACCACATGCATAAGACTATCTCCATGCATTTGTGGAAAAGTATAGGAAAACAAAATACCAAATCAAAGTCTGCCAACCTACTCCACAACTCTCCCAACACCTACACAATTTTCAAAGTACCAGTGACATACCCTGCAACTAGACAACCAAGAATCTTCCATAGAAACACATCATAACATCTAACATAAACCACACATAAGCCAAGCTACTCCAGAGCCATCTGTCACACACACATGCATACACTCAAGCATCTTGCAACAAAATCATCTACGAAACTGGTGGCACAAATAAAAAAATCCATTAAACTTAGTACCAGGCTTACATCAATTCCAACCACCAACATCTACATCATCAATGTCAATAATCTCTCCATTTGGTATTGATGGCAACCCCAACTAATCCATCCAACTACTATTGACCAGACTTCCCTCTAAAACATGATCCCAATAGACACTCCCACTTTTACATCAATGGAAAAGGGATTAAAATCCCAATGGTAGTGATAACTGGATAATAAAATACTCCCCCCCCCCTCCATATAGTAGCTAGAACTAACCATAATACATCTCCAAGGAAGAAACAATCTCTCTCCTGAAGCATCAACAACAAAGGAAACATGAAAACCAACATAAAGTGACAGAAAACCATATCCATCAACAATAGAATAGTGTAGGTAGCAACACTTTCTCTCCAAACTCAAATGATAAATAACACATCATAAGCACCAGTAATAACTCATCTTTTCAATAAAAAATAGATATATCATGGCAACAACAAAACTCAATCAGTAGCACCGACTATATCAACATCATTCTCCAATAAAAACAAGAGTAGCATATGATAAGCATCAATATCAATATATCATGAGAAAAAACAAGAATATAACATGAATAGCAACAATATATTCCCAAGCAACAACATACCATAACCATCTAACTCAATAAGCAACAACATTGTCCTCACCAAAACATAGCATCATACTCACAAACATCATCAAAAACAATTTCTAAGAAACAACAACATCCTCTAACCAATATGCAATGTCCTCACTAAGATCATATAAGCACCACATATATGAATACAAGGCTAAGGCAACCGACAACCAAAGAAACACCACAACACCAGTAACTACAATTGATGAGCAAATAAACTAGACAAAATTCCCCTAAGTATCATCATCATCCTACAATTAAATCCTTCTTGTTTAAAGTATCCACCTCATGAACTAGAGGATTGAATCTTGACAAAAGGACTTGACCATAAATTACAGATCTTTATAAATATTTTACATGGCTCTGACACTAATGACTCCATGGGCTTGGGAATTACATCTTTCATTAATGCAAAGAAATTACATAAAAGTCTTCATAATCCCATTCATGTATGAAATTAATGATATATGATGGACTCTAGAGACTTATTTATCACAACCGGGGGCTAATTATTATAGTCTGTTTACATGGATGAATATGACAATGACACTGACATCTTAAATCAAACAACTTTGCACTCTAAGAAAAGAATCATATTTCTGTCAAAAGTTATATAACCCTGTCACTAATGCAAGCCTCATGCATTATGTTGAAGAAAAATATGTACAAAAAGTTATGATAAATTCATTCATCAAACATTAAATCACTATACTTTTATAAAGTCTTTCTTTGTCCAAACACCATATTCAATTGCATCATAAACAATACCAAGATTAAATTTGACTTTTCCATGCAAGTTTATGCTCAAAGATAAAAAGTAGATTGTGCGAATACATTTCTATAATTTCATCCATGTAACAATATTATTCTTAGCAATTACAAAATACACCAACTATATAAGTTTTTTCCTTCATCGTAGAGCTATTTCTGAAATCATATGCAAAATATTCTACCTTCATTTGTATGCACAATGTTTCTCATTTATTTGTATGTGTAGTGTCAGTTAAAAAAAATTGTAGGTGCCATACTTATTGTTATCAAATGTCGCACCATATGGCTCAAAGAAATAATTTACTGGGGATTTTTTCCATTTTTGTTTCCCATGGTAACATTCTATGCATGCAAACCTCATCAAAAATGTGCATATCAACTTATTTGTCCATGCCCAATCCACTAGGATACTTTCAATAAAAAAACACTTTGGACCAAATCATTTAACCACCAATGAGAATATCATTCTTATTTAAAGATTTTTGCATGCTATGTTTCTACCCTTTGATTTATTAAAAAAAATAATTCACATTCACATTACTCCTCAATGTCACAAATTTCAAAGCAGTTAGAGCCCCGTCATCATATGAAGGTCCCTTCTTATAGAAGAGTGCACATGTTCATTCTAAAACATTCACTTCTACAAGAAATGGACTATAAAATTTACACTTGAAATTTATACTATTCTTTTTAACCCATTCAACAGCTTCAAATATATGTTGAGTGCCAGAATCTTTCAATGCTTGCACAATTCAAATAGTTGTATTTTCTATATATTTCATCTTCCCCTTTTATTTGACCAAACGAGAATGTTTTATTTTATTATAGAGGCCATACCCTACATGAATCCAAACAAAAAAACTCAAACTTCTGTCAAGTGGTGATGAAACCCAAAATGTTAGTTGATCATGTAAGAATTCTACAAGGTTGGCATTCAGAATATGGAATTTGTACACCACAAATTCACCACATGTCATATAATATAAAGTCTTGAATCCATGCACCAGAATGGTGGTATTTAGAGGGTATTTCTCACTGGTGACACTCCCACTCAGTACACCAATTAATCACTCCAATATCGACCCATTCTAAGTTCTCTACACATTCTTTCTCTACAGGTTTCATAATATTTCACATCAAGTCACTAAACTTACAGAAGATCCAATTCTCATCCCTTGAATCTAGTATCCATGTTTCTTTTGCCATATTGGCTACACATAACGGAGGAAACATAAGAAACACAAGTTGTAGTTAATATTTCATATTGTGAAGCACATATCCGCTCTCTTCTAATAAAATAAAATGTAGCAGTGATCTACTCTCTCACTTATCACCAGATCTTCTTCTCAAAAGCACAAAACTCTTCTATTCATTATGTATGCACACTAGTAAGAGAGAATGCACTCAATTTGGATTCAGATATTTGTAGTTGAACAATATAAAAAAAGTACTTAGATCTTCTCATCAAAATTTGATTAGGTTCACCATGTAAACATTTTTTAATAGATCAATTCATTCTACATCTATGCTCTATGTATTTCTTTTCCATTACTATCAAAACACCATAAAATCAACCAAATAAACCAATATTTGACTGAATCTACCACAATATCATAACCAAAGGATTGTTCACACCTATTAAAACAAAAATTACCAACCACTAGTCCACGATGCATTCCAACATTTTATTCATACGGTAACTGCCCTCATGCGCACAACCTTCACACTAGTCAACTATATCTTCACACATTGTCCCTTCTAGACAAATAACCCAAGGCATCCATTTGAATATTTTTATAACTTTGGAGAGCCAGATTGAACAATGCATTATATTTAGCCTTCATGAGGTTAAAAAAAGGCATTTCTTTGCATCATAATTGTATTCAAACCAAGAACTGTGAATGATGAGGACCAAAAACTTGTTGCAACTATAGGAAATTTGATTTCTCTTCTCTCTTTTTTTATTTTTTTCTTCAAATCACTAACCATTCCTTCTTTTCCTTTTATTTAAATTGTAGGTGCTAGCACATGTCAAGGACCTTTATTTATTATTTTTAAAGTTTAATGTAACATTTGTTTGATGTTATATCATTATATAGAATTAATATTATTTTAAATAAAGGTTAATTATTTTAATCTAAAACATTATATTTATTCAACCAAACACTGGAAGTTATTTTTCCCAGTGTATATAAAAATGAATAGGGGGAGAGGGGAGGGGACTATTAAGAAGAATTGTAGCTTGTTCTGGGGTGAATATAATAAATCTCTAGAGATCATTTCTTAAATATTCCAACGTTAGAAAATTGCAAAGAGTTCTTCTTTTATGGTGACCTTTTATGTTTTAAATAATTTTTTTCTCGTTTATATTTTGTTTTAAAATTATTTCAGCTTGACTATAAACTTGTACAAATTGAATGTGGGGAAAAAAGCTTGTGATGAATGTAAGACTCTGAAATTAGTGGGAAATTCATTTTGTTTTGAACACTCTTGTAAGGTCTTAATGAAGTCTCATTAGAGAAATGTTGAGGTCTAAAATAGGCCTCCTAAGGAATGTCATAAAATAATAATGGAAATAATCAAATAAGATTAGAATACATCATCAAATTTTAGAGGAAAAAAAAACTACTTTTTAACTCATATTTTCAACTTAAGTCCCTACAATTTAACTCAAATTTCGAGCGAGATCACTCGTTGGATGAAAAATTCAATTTCTCATCCAAGGAGTACCCATGATGCCTTCTTTTTATGGACCCTGCTAGATGAAAAATGAGAAATACATGAAAAATAGTGATTGCAATCACGTTTGTCATGTATTTCTCATTTTTTGTGTAGCAGGGTCCATCGAAAGTATCAAACATGGGTACTCCTTGGATGAGGAATTAAATTTTTTACCTAACGAGTGCTCCATCTTTAAACTCTGTGAGTAAAACCATAGCGATATAAGTTGAATATACGGCTTGAAAAAATAGTTTTTTCATTTTTCATTTTTTTATATTTTTACTTTTTTACTCCAAAAATGGTGAATCATCCCCCATGGCTGAGATCATCATCTTGAATCCTATTGGCTCTCATAAATTTTGTTTTGGTTGTAATTTTTGTTTTGAGGCCCATTTTTTACCTCAAAATTTCTTTAATGAAATAGTATAAGTTTGAACATCATGACTGATATATATACTTTTTTGATCCCTAAATTATTAATTGCTTGGGGAATCTTAAACATCGGGTTATGGATATGTGAATTTACAAGCTCGTGATGGTAAACATGAGATGAGTTTCACTATGACATGACCCAACCTCCAAGATATAGTTATGGAAGTGGGGATACACGCTAACAAATAACAGACATCCCTTAGGGACTAGAGACAAAATAGGAGCCTGAAAACTACCCTAGGTGATCAATCCACAAGTTGGAGTTATTTTCACAAGGAAATCTCCCCAAATTCACGTAAAAAAAGCATTAGTGCAGTTATGAGGTCCCAACTACATGCATAGACCTACTTCCATGCGTTCATAACCGAAATACTCCAGTTCTGTGCCAATGAATCTGAGATATTAGCCACTTTTCCAGGCTAGCCTCCATACTACTGCCCAGAACTTACGGAAAATTTTTAGAAACATAAACAAGGTGATGAAAATTATAATCAATTAAAACTCAGGAAAGAACTTGACCTAGATATGCCTAATCCTTGATATAAATTTCGTTAAAAATATGGTAAAAGAGTGAGCTACAAGTCATGACTTCATATCTCATCATAAACTTTGGAAATCCATCTAAGAATCATCAAAAAGGCTCCAATCCCTCTCTAGATAGTTGCAATAACACTTGTTAGCCCATTCATCCATCGATCATTCTATAAGTTACCAAAACATGTAAAGATCCATAGATATAGTACATCATATAACAAAGATATAAAAATAATGGAAACCATGGAAAATCAACCATAAATTCACCAGCATAATAACTAAAAATTCTCATAGATCACAGTAGTAAAATATCTCATATTAACATATGAAAATGTCAACCAAGTCAGGGTCTTGCACGTGCCACCTAACTATATATTAGGCTAAAAAAAATATCTCTTTCATCCAATTGCCCTCACTTCATATTCCATGCATGAATGTGGGATCTCATAGGTTAAAATTAAAAAAAACCAAGCCAGGGCTTCCAGAAACCAGAACACCTCAACCCTCAACCACAATGATCTCACCTATACAATCTAGAAATCACTAACATCAACCAAATCTGTCTCTACCCAAGTTTTCTAGGGCTCCGGGAACTACTAACTCAAACCCATAACTAACTCAAGGCTTTAGATAATTTTCTCCAACCATGGCTCTAGGGACTAGTAACTCAATCGATAAGTCTCTAGAGTGTTTGTTCCAACCTATGGCTCCATGAAATAGTAAGTCATCTTAGTTGTTATAGGGCTTCCAGAGCGTTTCTAGGGAACTTGAGCGCCAATCATAAAAACAAGTGGGAAACCCAGAACACCATGAATATCCATGAAATAGAAAGGCAAGGCTGAAACCATAGTCAATCCGAGAAAATCTCCACACCAATGACGTCACATAACCAAGGAATCACATGTACATACCATGCATCCATATATCAACAAGGAAATCACACATGCAACTTTCCATGTGCAAACTATCCCTCTTGTAGTATTTGATCCAACTATCTCCTTGCACTCTCTTGATTTCCTTTTATTTCTTTCTCCAATCCAAGTGAATTCCAAAGTGCTATGAGAATAATCGAAGAATGCTCCAAGTGTGCAAGAGTATGAGAGAGAGAATGAAAGGAGAGAGCCAAAAATGAATTAAATTTTTTTTGAAATGATTCTTTGATTCCTTTTTATCATTGATGTCTCTTTTTTATTCATTTTTCCTCTAATTTCCCTTGCATGCAAATATGTGTCTCTTCACCTTCTCTTTCTCCTATTTTCCTTTATTTTCATAATCAAATGTCAATTATTTCCTCTTTTACTTTGCCAATTCCTTTTCCAATTTTCATAGCCATTAATAATTTCTGGACATTCATCTTGGAATACATGCCCCATAAGGTTGGGTTTATCTTATTACATGGAAAATCAACGAGCGGTTATTACAAATGGTTCGAAGTCTTATAAGCAAGAGTTTTCTTAGTCCCATTAGAACTTTGATTTCACTTGATAGGGTTAAATTAAGTTGTTTAGAGTATGGATTATTGTATATAAATAATCTCAATGTTAGAGCGTTTAGAATTTACATACATAGTTCATATTTGAAAATGAAGGGATCAAGAAGAAATCCAAGGAAAAAAATTCTTCAATTTTTGAGCTTCAGGCTTCATGGTTGAAGATAGCTTTAAATTTTGAATCCATATCCCTACAGATAAGACACATCGTCTAATGTTTTTTGTGTCCCACGGGGTGACATAATCCCAAGATTGAGCGAGTTTTTGTAACAAAAAATTTTCACAGAAAATTTTTCATCCGGAGATAGGGTTTAATGTTGTCACAAATATGTTCAAGAGAAGCCTCTTATTAGTTATGAGGGGCTGCTATCTGATGGCAGGTCAGTTGAGCAGAAATGGTACAACATTGGTATTACACAATGGAGGCATCATGTCACTTCCTATGGCATCATGAAATTATCAAACATTGTTTCTTATCATCCACTCTACAAACATATTTCCTAGGAATTTTCAGAGATATCTTCAGATAGTTTGCTTGATCTCAAAAATTCTTAGAGCAACAAAAGATGGTATCATTAGCAATGGAAGAATACACAAAATTCATGCTTAATATTTTCAACATATCTATGGGAAGCTTAAGTCAATTATTATAGACTATGCCAACCAATACTTCTGAGGCAGTGGAACTCACGACTTAATCCTGCATGAGATTTATTCATATAGGAGGTGGGCATGACAACTGATATTTACGTGTAGTGGAATAGTAGGAAAATTCTAGGCACGTAGGTTACCTAATTGATTTGTGCTTTTAAATACAAATTATCGATACTCATATGAAAGGAAAGGGTACTGATTTGATTCAGCATCAAGCCATCGTAGTTGAAGAGGTGGCACATGCTTGAATAGTAGGAAAGGAAATATTTTTGTGTTGACGTATTCATTCATTGGTGATTAGACAAAGTATTTGCGTTATTATTCCTTAATTCCAACAAATAACTTAAAATTTCAGTTCAAAGATACCCATTGTCACTATTAAAAAATATGATAATCACTTGGTTCATTGGAGCCATTTTGATTCTTCATATTGCTCTAAAATAGATCCTTGTTATCAAATTGGATATGGTACTTAAAGGACCATCAATCGAACTAGATTTAATGTGGTGGGTGTATGAAACTAACTTATTTATTTATTTATGTTATCTATGGAGGTTGTCCCCATACATGGAATGGAATGTCTAGTAATGCATTCATAGACTTGTGTCTTTTCAATAACTATTTGTTACGTCGGGTTTCATGATATGTTTAGAGACTTGGTATTGCCAAGTACTACTCCTCTTGATGAAGAATCTACTGGATCCGAGAGTTGTAGTCGATTCTCTTTCTATATGCATGAACATTAATTGTTTGGAAATGTCGATATTATTGGGTTTCCTTTGCATCCAATTGCATAAAATATAACAATGAATGCTTTGATCATACCAAGAAACTAACATTGCAAAAAAGCATTGATCCAACAACTAAGATATGGCCCACCTATTTGTTTGACATATAAAGGAAGGGGAAGGAAAAGGATGTAATAAAATCCCACATGTGAGAGATTGAAAAATAAGATTCCTCGTGCCCCTTGCCCTAAAACCTGAACCATCTAGGAGAAGTCCACGATTTCCACTCTTTTAAATAAAGTGTTTTTAAAATGTATTTATTTTTTAATATATATATATATATATATATATATATATATATATATATATATATATATATATATATATATATATATATATATATAATTTTAAAGTTTAATGTGATAGTGTTATATAACATTAATATTATTTTAAAGAAAAAATAATATTAATGTTATATAACAATTTGAAATTAAATTTTTAATATATATATATATATATATATATTGGAATAATTAAAATATTTTAGCTTCAAATAATTAACTTTTTAAAATAATATTAAAATATGACATTAAACTTTTAAAATTATATATATATAATTTTAAAAGTTTAATATTATATTTTAATATTATTTTAAAGAAATGTTAATTATTTGAACTTAAAATATTCTAGTTATTTTTGAGGTGGAGATAAAAAGGATGGGGAAGAGGGGAAGGTGAGAAAAATCATAACTTGTTCTAAAAGGTGAATATAATAAAACTCTTGATATCATTTTTTAAAGATTTTAACTTCGGAAAATTGCAACAAGTTATTTTTAATACTATCACATTAAACTTTAAAATTATATATATATATATATATATATATATATATATATATATATATATATATAATTTTAAAGTTTAATGTGATAGTGTTATATAACATTGATATTATTTTAAAGAAAAAATAATATTAATGTTATATAACAATTAAAAAAATTAATTAATATATATATATATATATATTAAGATAATTAATATTTTAGCTTCAAATCATTAACTTTTTAAAATAATATTAAAATATGACATTAAACTTTTAAAATTATATATATATATATATATATATATATATAATTTTAAAAGTTTAATATTATATTTTAATATTATTTTAAAGAAATGTTAATTATTTGAACTTAAAATATTCTAGTTATTTTGAGGTGGAGATAAAAGGATGGGGAAGGGGGAAGGTGAGAAAAATCGTAACTTGTTCTAAAAGGTGAATATAATAAAACTCTTGATATCATTTTTTAAAGATTTTAACTTCGGAAAATTGCAACAAGTTATTTTTAAGTTATTTTTAGTATGATTTTTAGTGGTTTGAATTTTATATATATATATATATATTCAAATTAAATTAGCAAGATTAGAAATTCATACAAACTTAATATGGAAAAAGAGTATGTGTGATGAATGTAAAACTTAAATATTAGTAGGAAATTCATCTTGTTTTGAATACTCTTGTGAGATTTTAATGAGCTCTACATAATATAAATTTGAAAATCATATAACACACATATATATACATGCCTTTTTGAACCTTAAATTTTTTATTTCTAAGTGCATCTTTATCGCCAGTTAAGGCTATGTGAATGCATTCATTAAAATGTTCAAGCTATGTTCCTTTTTTTAATATTTTCTCACCTCTTATTAAATTTTGAATCTACAAGTTGTTGATAATCTGACCTCCGTGAAAAGTTGGAGAAATATTTACAGCAGAGAGGAATTAGAACAATTCATAATTTCTTTTAGTCAATAATATTTTAAAATTTAATCCTCGATCAGGGTGTAGTAGGGGAAGAATGGAGTTTAACCAACGTGACTGGGACCATAGCCTGCCGCATGGGGAGGACGACCAACACGTGGAGGAAGCATGCAAATTTCGGGAGGATAATGGGCGATGGGACCTCCGGCACCAACTGTCATAAATGCTTTGTACACCCATGCAATTCCAACTAGGTCAGCCAGTAGGGATGTCAGGAATTTTAGGAAAAAGAGCCTGGGGTGCAGTGATATGGATGGTAAGTTTATTTTGCATGGGATTGTTTGGATTTCTGTTCTGTTGTTTTCTTTGGAAGCTGGTTGTGTTTACAGGGGTTTTCTCCAAAGAAGGTTCAGGGTGACGACCCGGGTAGATAATTGGTATGTATCTCCATATTTACCCTTTCAGCCACAGATTTTTGTCTATTGTCGTTTGTGGATAATGGTAATGGTCTTCTTAGATTATTTGTCTAAATGGAGGTTTGGTCAGTTCTGGTATGAACAAATGCAGAAGGTTGACGAAGTTGGTTGTATGCTTATTCTTCCTCAATGGTTTTTGTTCTGTTACCCAAATCTTTTTCTAGAACTTCGTCTCAGTCTTTGTTTCCTCATCCTGATCCTGGTATTGCTAGAATTATGGTTATCGAATTCTGGTACATTTTTAGGTTGATGCATCTCTGTAATGGGTTCGTTAGATGCTTTTATGCTAGATTTCTATATTTGGGTTCTGGTTGGGTTTTTTTCTCTGGTAAAAACTCCTCTATAGCTACGCAGAATGGGTATGGCTTAGTCCTTGTACTTTTGTTGGGTAATTTACGAAGCCTGTTGACAGTTCAATTACATTCCCTTTGCAAAGATGAAAGGACTCTCTTATAGTCGATTATGCTTCTCCCCTGTCTGTTTAATTTTCGCAATTCTGCTAATAGGGTTCTGAAGTTTTCTCTCTCCATGTTGGTCTTCTGTAATGTCTACAATCTTTGGGTCTTCTGTAATGGCTATATTCTTTGGGTTGTGCTTCAGTTCTTTCGAGCCCCATCCAGTTGTAGTACTGTTTGGTCTTTCCTTTTATCTCATATCTTTCTCACGGAGCTTAACTTGAGTGATGTAACCGCTCTACGATCTCGGTCTCAAATTTTATCCACGAATCTGACTGGTGTTATTGTTTGTATGGTAGCTTTAGTAGATTTTTCAGGTTTCTTTAACATGGTTAAAAGAGGAAGGAAGCCCACTGGAGGAAAAGGCAAACAACCTACTTCGGAGCAGCATTATAAAAGAGGAAGAAAGTCTGCACAGCAACATCTAGAACCACTGGTTCAAACCTTTATGTCAGAAATCCAAAATTCGGTATGCTCCTTCATTTATGGTTGGGAAACATAGGTTTTAAATAACTTGGACAGGGAAGATGATATGGCTTCAGAGGATATGCAGAATGTGGTTAATGACCCTGGGCACACTCGGGGCCGAACCTCTTTGTTTCAACAATCAATTAGAACTTACTTGTTAATTAAATCCCTGTTAGCTAAGGCAGTTGTGACGATAGCAGAAACAAAGCTGGAATCAACTTTGGCAGATATTAATAGGAACATTCAGGAAATCAATCTTTGTCAATTGCATCAGTATGCGAGGCTTGGAAGGTTGGAGAAGGAAATTAAGTCTATGCAGCAGGTCACCGTTGACTTACCAGGGTCTACTGCCAAAGATCCAGCACCAGTGGAATCTGAGGAAGATTCAGGTTTTCATGATCAAATATCTTACTTTCTTTTTAGCGGCTAGCACTTTTTTCTGTATATGTTGTTATCTCCAGACTTAGATATTAAGTATCGTCAGATATGGTATAGACTCTTAAGGCTTTCTATGTTTTGGTTGACATACTTTGAACTTCGATGGCAGAAATACCCGGTTTCCTACGGGCAGGTTGCCTGGCTTTTATTAATAGAAAATGGAAGGAACCACCTAAACTTACAAAAAAAATATATATTTTAAAATTAAAATTAAAATTTCTTTGGCATTGATTACTATGTGGGAATTGTCTCAAATGTTACAACATTACATATTTGTTAATGTAAAACATATATATATATATATATATATATATATATATATATATATATATATATATATATATATATATATAACGTGGTGGAGATAACTGAACTCTTATTACAAAGCCCTATTAAGTTAAAAATAGGGAAAAACATAACAATAAAAAGAACAAATTGAAAAGATTTAGTAAAACTATTGGAAAAAAAATTGTAACTAAAAGTTTTTTCAAATTTTTTGACTTTAAAATTCATAATTTTATCAAGATTTTTTAATAACATTATATACACTAATGTTATAATATAAATATAATTGCGTGTACAGGTGCTCTTTAACTTAATATAATAGATATATTGTAATGTATTGTTTAACAATTTGACTAGCTACAATAAAAATAAATAAGATTTAAAAATAAAAATAAAATTAATAATAAACATAAAATTAATAATTATAATTATAATTAATAATTAAATCATTTTAGATAGATCTTAGATTCTAATTCACTGTGAAGATTAAGATAAATGTCTTGAGATATAGAAAACTCTTCTAGAGTACAAATATCTTTAATTGTTCTCTAAATTTACAAATCTAAAATTACGATAAATCTAATTTAATGATATTATTAGTTATTAATATTATACAATTAATAAAACTGAAAATAAATATATACCATACACTTATAATAAATATATACCATACACTTATATTATTATTAGAATATAATTATATTTAATTTATAATAATTCAAATAATTATTTTTATTTTAAAATGAATGATTTAGTAATATATTTTTTTTAATTATTTTCGTGAAAAAAATGTAGATTGCTCTTACACGCACTCATATCAAATTTGGGTGTTCATTTTATATTTTTTTTAACTTTTCAATTAAAAACCAAACTTGAATAATACTCCATCCGATTTTAACAACATTATCATTATTATAAAGTCGAAGTCTTCCCGTGAACTATAATTATGTTGCTTTCAAAATTAAAGGTAAATTAAAGTTGCTTTCAAAATTGCCAGTGCCGTATCCACACATTCTTGACGTGGAGTCATTCAAAAGTGGGAACATTAATGGATTTATGGGGATTTTCTTTTCTTTTATTTTTTTTTATGAAAAATATGTTTAAATTTTATATATTATAATGATAATAATAAATTTTATTTATATATTATAATAATAACAATAAATTGTAAGTGTGGTAGAATTATATTTTTAACATATCTAATATAATATTTTTATAGAGACGCCCACGTGGTGTAGAACAGTCGGTGATGGGGTGCACTGTTAAGGCACTCCGTTCTGTAAGGTCACCGGTTCGAAACTCGTGGGTGGGATGGGAGGAGAAAAAATGGGAAGATTAAGATTAGTCTAAACGAGAAAAAAAAATAATATTTTTATAGAGGCAAGGAATTGAACAAGTGATTTACATAAAAGTACAAGATCACCATCTAATAATAATAACAATAATGGAAAAACTTATTATAATTTAACTTGGCAAATTAATAGCGGTGACAATTATTATTGGTTTCTATAAGCAAATGCAGAGTGACTCATCATTGTTATTTAAGGAAAATGAGGTCACTTGTAATTATCTAGCTCATGGCAAACTCTAAACCAAACAAAAGCAATTTTAAAACATACTCCATGCTCATAAAGTCCACGCTCTCTCACACACTTATATAATATTTTAATAATTAATATTTTTTTATTAAAATAATATTTCTATATTTAAAGAAATTGGTGATTCATTATTATTATTTCTAGATTAATCATATTGTCCCCTAACATATAGTCAACCCAAAACCAAACCAAATATTTAAACATAAACCTTGTACTTACATTTTACTTCTCATTTTAACAAACTAGCAAAATAAACTTCATTAAAAAATAAAAAAAATAAAAGACTATTTATCTATCTAATAGTTTCCTTTAATACTCATTGATTTAAAGATAAATTTAAATAATGCAATTGGACCCCAAAATCATTTGATTGGTCAACAAATACTCCAAGAGATAAAGATAGAGAATATAGCACTTCAATTATAATCATAATCAACCATACCATTAACCAATAGGAATGGTGATGGTTGGTCATAGTTTAGAGAAGAAATGTGTGTTTTTTTTTAAATTACATTTAAATTTAATATTTTCATCAAGTTAATATATAAATGAAGTTATAATATTGATAAATAATATATTTAAATTAAAAAATAAATAATAATTTAAATTCATTTAAATTAAAATTTATAATTATTTATATATTTATTTATAAAATTTATAAATATATAATAAATAATAATATATTATCAAAATAAAGTAACATAAATAAAAAATTAAAAACTATATAAAGTTAAATATAATGCACATGAATGGTATAAACATAAGTTATTTTAAAAAGTCAAAGAGAGTCATTATTCACAACATCATATTAAAAAGGAGAATGATAGTTTAGAAAAAATGTCAATATAAGAAGATATTATTGTATTGAAAATTTATTGTAGATATTATATTTAATATTAAATTAATGTGGAATAAAATATCTGCTATCACAAAATCAGACCTGATGGGCTGCTCATCAAGTAAACATTGTGTAACTGTTTCAGACCAATTTTTTGGCTGAGGCTTAGCCTCCTCAACCTGAGAGGGCTCTCTCAAAACTTTATGATTTTTGATAAATAAGTAGATGGCTAACTCTAAGGTAAAACAGATAGATGATATAACTGGTTGTAAATCACATTAGCAAACATTCATTGGGCTATGGAGTCAACGTAACTTCAACAAAAACATCACAGTCTATCTAGCATGAAATTCAAGGCATTTGGAGTTCAAATCAAGGAGTAAAACATATAAAACAGTGAAACACACAGTTAGTTTGTATATGAAGGAAGTTAGAGCATTATGAATGAATTCTAAGTATCATAAACAAACACCACTATAGATAGAAATATTGAAGAATGCCATTAGAACAATAATGGACAAGACCTCCTCATGAATCTTGAGTTGTCTAAACAGAACTCTGTATTAAGCTGAAAAAACCATTACATACAAAACACAGTCTTTGCTAATAAAAATGTCCAACCTCTTGGATTTCGATCTTATGCTCTTTATAGAACATTTACAAAATATGATTCCTTATTCTCCACTAGATACATCAAACTCATAGAGTTTGACACCTTTTCTAATCATAAACATGATATTTATTACAAATAGACAGCTATAATCCTAATGAAAAGTCTTATTTCTAATAGGACTAAAACTATTTAATACCCTCCTAACAACCTTATCTAATTATGAGGGGTTTCCGCAGTGCATTATATTAGATATCATTTTTGGGATTCAACTGCGTTAATTTAGCCATTCATCTATGACCATTTCCATGAGAGGTAGTCGTAACTGACTAATTTCTCATGATTTTTGAATAGTCCACTTAGCACTCATTGCATCAGGTGATGCTCACAAGGGTGAAGAAGTGGAATTGAAACTAGTGAAATGAATCACATAGCGTCAATCATCACTTCCGGGGCTTGCACCTGGTAACCAGGACTTCCCGAGAGGTCACCCATCCCAGAACTCCTCTGGCTCAAGAGCGCTTAATTGTGGAGCTTTCCCCACAATCAAGCCCACTTAGCTTGCTACCCCATTTGCAAGCATTCAGCATGTGTTTTCTCATAGACCATTCAGAAAGATCCCTTCACTCTTAATGTGCAAATGCCAGGGCTGCATTTGCCTCTCTAATCTCTTTGGATTCATTTCCCCAACGTTAATTTAGCCATTCATCTATGACCATTTCCATGAGAGGTAGTCGTAACTGACTAATTTATCATGATTTTTGAATAGTCCACTTAGCACTCATTGCATCAGGTGATGCTCACAGGGGTGAAGAAGTGGGATTGAAACTAGTTAAATGAATCACATAGCGTCAATCATCACTTTCGGGGCTTGCACCCGGTAACCAGGACTTCCCGAGAGGTCACGCATCCCAGAACTCCTCTGGCTCAAGCGTGCTTAACTGTGGAGCTTTCCCCACAATCAAGCCCACTTAGCTTTCTACCCCATTTGCTCCGGAAGTGATGATTGACGCTATGTGATTCATTTCACTAGTTTCAATCCCACTTCTTCACCCCTGTGAGCATCACCTAATGCAATGAGTGCTAAGTAGTTGTACAAAATACGCAGTAGTGGGATTCTGACCCCTCTCATGGAAATGGTCATGGGCTGAATGGATAAATTAACGCGGAGTTGAATCCAAAACATTATCTCTTGTAATGCATATTTGTGAAACATATACCCAAATATAAGAGTAAAAATACTTCTTCTGGTGTTCATGAGGCCTCTATGGTGCTTGAGATTTTGCTAAATCAGAGAACAAGCAAGCAAGTAGGCTTGATTGTGGAAAACAACTCCACTTGTTAAGCAACGCTTGGCCGGAGGAGTTATCGTGGGTGACTCTTGGGAAAGTGACAGTTGCGGTGCAAGCCGAGTGATGATGACGTATGTGATTCGGCTCTCGTTTACAAATCCCCTTCTTCGCACGTAGGCATCACCTGATGCAATGAGTGCTAAGTGGACTATTCAAAAATCATAAGAAATTAGTCAGTTACGACTACCTCCCATGGAAATGGTCATAGATGAATGACTAAATTAACGCAGTTGAATCCCAAAATGATATCTAATATAATGCATTGCGGAAACCCCTCATACTGTACTAAGAGTAAAGGGATATCTTCTTGAATGGTTCATGAGGCACAATAGTTGCTAAGGTTTTTCAAATGGGGTAGCAAGCTAAGTGGGCTTGATTGTGGGGAAAACTCCACAGTTAAGCGCGCTTGAGCCAGAGGAGTTCTGGGATGGGTGACCTCCCGGGAAGTCCTGGTTACCGGGTGCAAGCCCCGAAAGTGATGATTGACGCTATGTGATTCATTTCACTAGTTTCAATCCCACTTCTTCACCCCTGTGAGCATCACCCGATGCAATGAGTGCTAAGTGGACTATTCAAAAATCATGAGAAATTAGTCAGTTACGACTACCTCCCATGGAAATGGTCATAGATGAATGACTAAATTAACGCAGTTGAATCCCAAAATGATATCTAATATAATGCACTGCGGAAACCCCTCATACTGTACTAAGAGTAAAGGGATCTCTTCTTGAATGGTTCATGAGGCACAATAGATGCTAAAGTTTTGCAAATGGGGTAGCAATCTAAGTGGGCTTGATTGTGGGGAAAACTCCACAGTTAAGCACGCTTGAGCCAAAGGAGTTTTGGGATGGGTGACCTCCCAGGAAGTCCTGGTTACCGGGTGCAAGCCCCGGAAGTGATGAGATAGTTGGCCTTCTTTGATTCATTTCACTGGTTTCGTCCCTTCTTCACCCACAGAGCATCACACGATGCAATGAGTGCTAAGTGGACTATTCAAAAATCATGAGAAATTGATTAAAATACCTCTCATGGAAATGGTCCATGATGGAATGACTAAATTAACGCGAGTTGAATCCCAAAAATGATATATAATATAATGCACTGCGGAAACCCCTCATACTTAAAATACTAAGAGTAAAGAGATCTCTTATTGAATGGTTCATGAGGCACAATAGTTGATAAGGTTTTGCAAATGGGGTAGCAAGATATGTGGGCTTGATTGTGGGGAAAACTCTACAGTTAAGCGCACTTGAGCCAGAGGTGTTCTGGGATGGGTGAGCTCTGACAAGTATTGGTTACAGTGCAAACAGGAGAAGTGACAGATTGACTATGTAATTCATTTCCTCAGTTTCCAATCCACTTCTACCCTAATGAAGCATCACACGATGCAGGCAGTAAAGATGTAAGTGGGCTATTCAAAAATGTTGAAATTAGTCGATTCTGACCTACCTCTCATGGAAATGGTCATAGATAGATAACAAATTAACATGAACTGAATCCAAAAATGATATATAACCTCGTCTTCTTATCTTCCCCCTTCACTCCCATAAAGTCGAATTTGGATGATGATATTTAACTTGATGTAGCCATGTTGTTGACGATAATGTTCTCCTAAAATCTAGGAAACATGTCTTTCTGTTTTTTAGGCCCTTTGTTTCCCTTATCTGTTTTGAGCACTTTGACCATTAATGAATCATGTCTACATGTCTCCTGTTGCCATATATTACACCATATGTCTTCAATTATCCAGTTGTGCATAATCTAAACTTTGACCAATGCAAAAAAAGAAAGAATAAACTTGTGCTACGAAAGCAGCACAGTTCCGTAGCGCAGTGTTTAGCTCCCTTTCTAATTTTCTTTTGATCTATTTTCTTCATGGAAGCCTTCATTTTTCATTAACACACTTCCACCAACAATTTCAAAGCAAAATTCACCAAAATTCCCTCAAAATTTGATATGAAAACATGATAAAAGACCGCTTTAGCAGTTTCGTTGCGCATTTCATCAGATTTGCACTATCTGCGCTACGAAACTGCTGTGTAAGCACTTTTGTCAAAAATTTCTTCAAAATTTATACTTAAACTTTAAGGGTATTGGTATTATTTCAAAAAAACAGCAATATGACCCTGAAAACATAATCTTCATCAAATTTACATTCATTTTGATCAGATATTGTCTTGTGAATTTATCATTATGTTTCACTACCTTTTTAAATTTTCTTGAGACCTTGTCAATTGTATCTCCAGATCTTCCACCTATCTTATTAACCTTCTATTGCTAGCTCTCAAATGATTGTTGATCACTCTTACAAACTTCGCCTCCTTAATGGTTGGGACTGTCCATGTGAAGAATTGTTCTTCACTGCTTGGTATTTCTAATTTGGAGACTATTTGACCTTTCCAAACAGCTTTCATCCTCTTAAATTCTATTTTCTTAATGACATGTTTTTTGGCTCTTTTCTTCAACTTAGAAATCTCATGGTTTTTTTATCTTAACTCCTCCTCCAGGATTTTATATTTGGTCATTTCTTCTTGTATAGTGATTACTTTGTTTTCTGCATGCTCTGCCACAGGTGAGGAAAGATCAACTATCTCTTCAATAACAGTAGCTGCTTTATTGGTTTCTTCAACTTCTGCATTAAGTTCCTTGATCCTTTTAGAATGTCTAGTTATGGGCTTCCTAGCTTGGAAAACAAATGCTCCATCTTCACCTTTAAACTCCAGCTTCTTTGCTGATTTCACCTTTTTCGGTTTGCTTTCATTTATTCCTAGGAAATCAGCTTGCACTATAGGTGGTTCTTCTATGTCTATTGCATGCAGTATGTCATCCAAGTTTCCTTTCAATCCTAGATTTTCATTTGATCCTGAAGGTACTGTCTTTCCTTTTGATGTTGCAGCTTGGCTCCTTGTAATTCTTTAAACTACTTGCTTACTAGTTGTTTGTTTTTGTTTAGCTTCCTTATTACTTTGTAATCCTTGTTTTTCAGGTGAAGGAATTTCTATAACAATCATTGGCGTTCTTTCTACCTTATCTTTCACTTGTTTCCTTGGCTTCAATTTCACAAACCTTCTTATCCTTATATCTACTGGTTGACTGAATTCTGGTGATGGTGATGGATTTTCCTTTGCCTTAGGGTTTTTAACTGGGGTTAGAGCTTCCATTTCAAATCCACTTATAAAAAGAAAAGAAGACCAGTCCCTTTTAATCTTCTAGAGCTCGTTTAAAACCAACAGTTTAATTAAACCATGGTGAAATAGAGATGTTTCACAACCCTCAGATTTTACTTGAAATTTATCAGCCATTTTAGCAATACTTCTATATAGGAAAAATGGTAAATCCAGTGATATCATACCTATGAAATGTAATAGGAGTTTGAAATGATAGGTGTAGACTTTGTGGTACTTGCCTTCGCATGTGAAATATCTTTGGATGTTGAACAGTAGTTTGACATAGCTATCCTTAATATAGTTTCTGTGAACTGCATTGTTCAGGTCCATCTCTACATATTCTGGCTTCATAAACATCTTGCATGCCTCCATATCGAATCTAAAACCCTTAAACCAAGTTTTCTGTCCTTTTGGTATTTCAGTCACTAGGGCTATGATTTCAGGTGTCACTAACATGTTTAGCATTCCAACCTTTGTATTTGTCCCACTTAAATGTAATGCAAATTCTTTGGATACCTGAGTATGTCCACCTTGCAACTTCTCGTAGAACTTTAAACAAACTGCTTTACTGAAAGCATCCATGACTGTTTTAGCTTCAGCTAAAACTTTTGTGCTTTCAGGTTCAGATCTCAAACAATGTCCTCCTCTATGATTCTTTTTCTCCTCAGCCATACTTGTTTCAGAAAAATCTCTGTTGGCTTCCTTCAGAATTTATAAAACAACCTCTCTTGATTTAATTTAGTAGCCTCTCTTGAGAAAAAGGAACAGCCTCGCTTGGTTATATATGAAATTAGCCTTGGTATAGAACAACCGCGGGCTTAACTCTAATACTTTAGAGTTTGAAACAGAGATGTTTCACCGTTTAGTATGAGCAAATGTAAACTGGAATGACTAGAACAGATAACAGTTTTCGAATTTGAAATCCCATTTTACAATATGAAACCCATGCTATGATAATAATGGATATGAATGGTTAAGTACTTCGAATATGACCTCTAACTGACTCACCATGATGTTACCCCATCATTACTTAACGGATTTCTGACGAATTTTGGTTTTTGACATGACCTTTTAAGAATCCGGGCTTTCGTAGCGCACATAGTGTATTTTTCACACTTTGCGCTAGAAAAGTAGCAATGCTTTCGTAGTGCAAAACCCATTTTTTGAACTAACCGCGCTATGAAACTGCATTTTTGTGGCTAATTGCAGGAATTTCATCCGAAATCTAATGACATGATCTCTAAGTGAATGATAAGACTTTTTAATCATGGAATGAGACTAAAAGAATTTATTTTAAATTGAAAACTGACCTTTGAGACTTCTAAATCTATGACCTGCCCTTTATCAAGACTAAAGTAACTCAAAACCTACTTGAAACTAGGGCCAAAACAGTGTAAACTTACAGAGTTTAGAAAAAAAAAATTAGGGTGATAAGAGTGGCTCCACTTGGGATAGTGTGCCCTTATGGTACACTAAGAACCAGTAGCTCCAGTGATGCTATCCACTTTTTGAAAAAAATAGAAAAACTTTTGAATTTCCAAGCTTCCTCCTCAAGCTCTAATGGCCTTCACCTCGGGTTCAAGATTGTTGATTTTTCTTGTCATTATTAGCAAAAAAACTTGTAAAATGAAATATATACAATGACATGAAGCATCCATCAGATTTTAGGAAGAATAATGCTTCAAAAACCTTCCATTGACAGGTCCTCCATCATATGGTTTTCCATCTATCTCCTCCAGTATATAAGTATTGTTTCCATGGAAAGCAGCTACCTTGAAAGGACCTTTCCATAATTTCTCAAACTTACCATGTTTGCCTTTCTCTTCAATTCTGGCCTCCCATTTCAACACTTCATCTTGAATTTGAAAACTTTATTCCTTGATCTTCTTATCAAATGTCCTCTTGATTCTGTTTTGAGATTGTTGATTGTTGTCATAAACCTATTCCTTTTATCTTGCAGGGCTATCAGCTGATTAATTCTTCTCTGGATTGCATTTGGTTCTTCTTCTAGCCCTTGAATCAGCTTCATAACAGGTACTCCCAGTAATGTAGGAAAAATAGCCTCAGTGCCATATACTAATTCATATGGTGAAGTTCCAATTGACCTCTTTGTGCATATCCTATCATCCCATAAGGCATACTTCAGCTTCAGATGCCAATCTTTCTTATTCTCCTGCAATAAATTTTTAATAATCCTTACAATGCTCTTGTTAGAAGATTCAGCAAGGCCATTTCCTTGCAGATAGTATGCAGTAGAATGCCTGAGAGTAATATGATATTGATGATAGAAATTGATCATTTTCTTAGAATTGAATGCCTATGCATTATCAGTTATAATCTTCATGGGACAACCAAATATATACAAGATATTATTTTCTAAGAAAGAGATAATCACATAATCATTTTCTTTCCTAGTTGGGATTGCTTCAATCCATTTGGTGAAGTAATCAGTCGCTGTAAGAATCCAATGATGCTAACCTGAAGATGATGGATGAATCTCTTCGATAAAATCTAATCCCCACTGCTGGAATGACGCTTCTACATAAATAGGCATCAGAGGTAAGGGTATAAGTTTCTTCTTACCCTTGAAAATTTGGCATTCATGGCAGGCAACAACCTTCTTGTATACATCCTTAAACATTGTTGGCCAATAAAATCTTGCTCTCAGAATTTTGTTTAATGTTGCCTTCAAATAATGATGACCTCCGCAATCCCCTTTGTGAAACTCTTCAATGACTTTATCAGCCTCTTCCTCCAACAAGCAATTTAGCAAAAATCCACTAGTATCCTTCCAAAACAGATTTCTGTCAAATATAAAGTATCTCAAAGGTTTCAGCTTAACAAACCTTGCTTTGGAATTTGTTAAATCAGCAGGTAATTTATGGTGTTGTAGGACAAAAAAAACTTTTTTGTACCAATCTGAGGTGATATTTTTTTCTTCAATAGGAACTAGTTCCTCATCTTCATCTGAAATTTTTGATATTTCTGCAATCCAATTTATATCAAGACAGTCAAATTTTGATTGTGCCATCAGCTTTTCCAAGCCTTTCCCTTTGACCAAATTTGTCTGTTTAATCTCAATATCATATTCTAGCAACTTGGCAATGCATTTACCCCTCTTACCATCAGGGTCGACTTGAGTGAGGATTTCTTTCACAACATTATTAGGAACAAACGCAACAATATGAGAATGCAGAATATAAATTATGAAATCTTCGATAGCCTTCACCAAAGCATAGGCTTGCTTTTCTAAGATATTATAATTTAGTTCAGCATTGTCTAATGTCCGACTAAAGAAATAAATCGGTTGTTCAATACCTTGCTGTCCCTTTTGTAGCAGAACTCTAGTAATAGTATTCTCTAATGCAAAGGTAAAAAGCATAAATTCCTTGGAAAAATCAGGACTGATCAATATTGGTGCCTGTGTGAGTGCTCTTTTGATTTTTTCAAATGAATTTCTTGCCTCTGCTATCCACTTAATATCAACTCCCGTCTTCAGCATCCTTGTTATGTCCTTCACAATCTCAACAAAATTAGGAATAAAACGCCTTACAAAATTGAATTTTCCAAGGAAAGATTTAATCTCCTTCTTACTTCTTGGAAAATCCACGTTCTAAATTGCATTGACCTTGCTTGGATCAGTCTTAATTCCATCTTTAGAAATGATATGCCCAAGTAATTTACCTGAAGTTAAATAAAAAATACTCTTGGTGGGATTTAGAGAGATGCTAAACCTTCTACATTTCAGCATAATTTTTTCCAAGTGTTTCAAATGATCTTCTTCCTTCCTTGAAAATACTGTTATGTCATGAAGATACACAACCACCATCTTGTCCTTTTCTTCAGAAAATGCAATGTCCATTGCCCTCTGAAAATTAGCTCCTGCATTCATGAGACCAAATGGAATTTTGGTGTACATAATAGTACCCCATGGTGTAGTAAAGGCTATTTTTTCCTGATCATCGGGATGCAAAAGGATCTGATTATAACCTAAAAGACCATCAAGCATAGACATTCTCTGAGAACCGACAATAGTTTTCAAAATTTGATCCATCTTTGGGAGGGGATAATTATCTTTCAATGAGGCTTTATACAGAGTTTTGAAATCAATGCATATTCTGATTTCCCCACTTTTGTTCCTAACCGAAACCAAATTTTCGAGACATTTTGAAAATCTGATTGGGACTATGATTTTGGCGTCAAAGAGTTTTTTAGCCTCCTTCTCAATCAAAGGCATGAGAAGTGGGTTGATCCTCCTTAACTTCTGCTTGAAAGGTCTTTCATGTTCTTTTATGGGAATAGTATGTTGAATTATGGAGGGATCATATTCTTTCAAATCAGCATAATTCCAAGTAAATACATCTATGAATATTTTCATCATTTCAACATATTTAAACTTCATATCAGCTGAAAGAAATTTTGAAAGTTTGATCATTTTGGGCATAACTATAATACAAAGGTTACAACTCTCAACATCTTCATCATCAGCTTGTATCTTGGGGGATTTAAAAACATCATTCTGATCAAAAAGTTTTTCTAGAGGTATTAGTCCCTTTAGTATGGAATTATTCTTTAGTTGTAAAACTTCAGAATTCCCTTTAGATTCAGCTAACATGTTCTGCTGATCTACTTGTACATTTTCAAATTCTTCTTTCAACTCAATAAAATTTTTCACCTGCTGATCATCCTCAAAAACTTGCCAATGAATAATATTATGAGGAATGGTTGGTCTATGGTGGACTTCAACTTCATACTTTTCAGTGGAGTGCATAGGAATAATGAAAAGGCTTGCAGAGATAGCAAGAGAATCAGCAATGGAGTTTTGTTCTCTAGTTTTGACTGTGAATAAATAGGCTTGAAAGTTTTCTAACATGTCCAAAACCAGATTCCTATATGCTCTCATCCCTGTGTCCTTTGTTTGATAAACACCTTCAATATGTTTTATGACTAATTCTAAATCTCCAAAAACAGAAATGTTTTGAGCATTCATTCTTTTCAACAATTCTAGACCGAAAATCAAGGATTCATATTCATCCATGTTATTCATGCAATCAAAGTTCAGTTTATAGGAAAATAAATTACTTTCATCACTTGGATTTTGAATCCATATCCCTGATCCTTCTCATTTTTTGCCTGTTGATCCATCAAAATGGAATGACCACCAACCTTCTTCCTCTTTATTGCTGACCTGCTGACCTTCTGCTTGCTGATTTTTGGACTGTTGAATTTCAGAACTCTGATTTTCTGCTTTCTTTTCTTCTTCCACTTCATTAGTCAATTCATTGAAAAGAATAGTAGAACCAAGTTCAATATCAAGGGCATAAATTGGAAATTTTTTGGGTTTATATTTTCTACTTACCATGTAAGCCATCCTTGTTTCTCGATACAATCTTCTTTACTCCCCAAAAACTGGAATGGTAGCATAAGTAAGATCCATCTGCATTGTACCCTTAATTTTTGCTACCCATGATCTTGACAACAACATACCAAACTTTGGTATAATCTCAGCCACAACAATGTCCATGACTACAATCTTAGCAGGGACTTGCGTCAGACCAACAAAAACATCCTTGATTAGACCAATGCATTGAACTCTTTTTGAATCAAAAGAAAACAAATCTTTGTATGGTCTAGTTATTTCTAACCCTATTCTTTCCATGATTAATTTGGGCATAAGATTGTGAGAATCCCATGAATCTAACATAGCATTGTGCAATGTCATGTCGTGAATGCTAAGACTCACATAAAAAGGAGGAACTTCCTCATTTTGTTCATCTTCTAGTCTTGGGCCTAAATATATGGTCAGATGATCTTCCAATACATTCAAGATATCAGCAGCTCTAGGTTGTGAATTTAGCATTTTAACAATCTTGCTTATATATTCATCTACCTTGAGAATTTCACCAAAAGGGACTGATATTTTTATCTTAGAAATTTCATTCTCAAGATTGAAAACATAAACAGATTTTTCAACTTCTTTGGTAGGAAGGACAACATGTATATCTTTCTTACCTTCTACGACCTTAGGAGCTTCCTTCTTGCCATCAGCAGCCTTTGTTGCATCCTTCTTAGGCTATATCTTGTTTGCAATGATGGGTACATTCCTATTTCTGAGATTATATTGTTTCTGCATCTCAAAAATGGCATGTTGATATCCCTTTAGATATTCTGATGTTTCTTCTTCATGATTGATTGATCATGTTCTTCCTTGGTCAAGAAAATTATTGACATTTCTTCATCAAAAAAATGAATAGACTCTTCAGGTTCTTCAGGGTCATCTTCTTCATCAACCAAATTCTACTGAAAAGGAGGTCTCACTGGAGGATCAGGCTTCTGATTTCTATTCTCTCTTGGTCTCTGCTGATTCTGAGGTCTCCTGAACTCAGGGTTTCTAAATTGAGGTTCATGTTTTGCAGGGGGAGCAGAGATATTTCCAAGGGCTAATCTATCCATCAATTTTTCCATTGTTTTCATCATTGAATCCAATTTGTCTTGAGAGGAAGAAGATGAAGGTTTCTCTTCTTCTTTCAATTTAACCTTACCCATTTTTGAATTTTTGGCTGCTATCAAATTAACCTCCACCTTCACAGCATCATTTTTCATTTCAGCAAGTGTAGGAGATTCTCTTTCTCTCAGTAGTATGGAAAAATCATAGTCGAAAGATTTTGCATAACTCATTTGAGCTAAGGCTTTTGGCAGTTTCAAATGAGCAAGAATAAAATCTAACACTTTATTAAACCTTTTTGAAAAGTTTTGGACAGTTTCTTCAACAACTCTCTTCAAGGTATTATACTCAGTGAGGGCTTGTACTAGATTAGTTCTATTTCCCCATTTCCTTAATAAAAAAATATTCAAATTCATTCCAATCATGAATGCTTCCAGGAGTAAGAGATTTATACCACTTCCTAACCTCACCAGTAAAACTTTGAGCAAATAATATTAATTTAACATCTTCATGATCAACCTCTTCCCTGTCTATAAATTCATTAAATTGATCAACATGATCCTCTGTTGTAAATTCCTCATCACTTCCCCAGGTTTTAATTCTAGCAGCATACTTACTAGAGAGGTCAGGTAAAACATCAGGAAGGACAAGAGGGGCATATCTAGAAGGTGCAGTAGGTGTATTTCTAGCCATGGTCAGAGGTACTATGGTAATTTTAGGAAAGACAGAAACAGTACATGACATACTGCTATGAGGAGGACTACTTGGTCTTTGTAAGCCACTAAAAATTGAGCTCCAGTTGGGAAGAGGTAAACCAGCTTTACTTTTCAACAATACTTCGAAAGGATCAAGATCCTTCAATTTCTCTAAAGACTCCCTTTCCAACAACAACTTTGAAGCAACAACTTCCCAGAATTCTTCTTTGTCTTCTTGAGTTACTAGAGCTTAGGTGTCAATTCCTCTCTTATGTAAGTATAAGATAATTTCAATTAGCTCCTTTTCATTTTCTAATCTAAACAAAACCTCATGAATCTTATCATCAACTCTTTTGTCTTCATGACTTCTTGATATTTCAGAGGACAAGGATTTCGAATGAGATGGAGTACCTGGTATTTCAGAAATTCCTTGACTACCTCTTGAAATGGTGTTTGGATTTTCCACGATGGTAGGTAGATCCGACTTAGTATTATCCCTCATGTATCTCCTTCTCGAAGCCACCTTTGAACATATAAACTTTAAATGGAGTCACCAAGGTAGATGTAGCCTTGAAGTCTTCCTCAACTCCTGCTACCTTTAGAAGTTCAACTTCAAAATCTCGGGAAAGTATAATCTTCAGACTCCCGGAAAACGCACCAAAATGTTATCACAAAATTAGACCTAATGGGCTGCTCATCAAGTAAACATTGTGTAACTATTTCAGACCAATATTTTGGCTGAGGCTTAGCATCCTCAACTTGAGAGGGCTCTCTCAAAAGTTTATGATTTTTGATAAATAAGTAGATGGATAATTCTAAGGTAAAACAAATAGATGATATAACTAGTTGTAAATCACATTAGAAAACATTCATTGGGCTATGAAGTCAAGGTAACTTCAAAAAAAACATCACAGTCTATCTAGCATGGAAGTCAAGGCATTTGGAGTTCAAATCAGGGAGTAATACATATAAAACAGTGAAACACACAGTCAATTTGTATATGAAGGAAGTTAGAGCATTATGAATGAATTCTAAGTATCATAAATAAACACCATTGCAGATATAAATATTGAAGAATGTGATTAGAACAATAATGGACAAGAACTCCTCATGAATCTTGAGTTGTCTAAACAGAACTCTGTATTAAGCTGAAAAAACCATTACATACAAAACACAGTCTTTGAAAATAAAAATGTCCAACCTCTTGGATTTCGATCTTATGCTCTTTATAGAACATTTACAAAATATGATTCTTCTTCTCCACTAAATACATCGAACTCATGGAGTTTGACACTTTTTCTAATTATAAACATGCTATTTATGACAAATTGACAACTATAATCCTAATGAAAAGTCCTATTTCTAATAGGACTAAAACTCTTTAATACCCTCCTAACAACCTTATCTAATATTTATTACATATTTTTCCACCTACAATCCCACAAAGTTGAACTTGGATGATGATCTTTAACTTGATGTAGCCATGCTGTTTATGATAATGTTCTCCTAAAATCTAGGAAACATGTCTTCTTGGTTTTTAGTCCCTTTTTTTTCCTTATCTGTTTTGAGCACTTTGACCATTAATGAATCATGTATAGATGTCTCCTATTTCCAAATACTACACCATATGTCTTCAATTCTCCAGCTGTGCAGAATCTAAACTTCGAACAATGCGATTAAGGTAAGAATAAACCTGCGCTACGAAAGCAATACAGTTTCATAGCGCAGTGTTTAGCTCCCTTTCTAATCTGATTTGGATCTATTTTCTTCAGGGAAGCCTTAATTTTCCATTAAAACACTTCCACCAGCAATTTCAAAACAAAATTCACCAAAATTCCCTCAAAATTTGATATGAAAACATGATAAAAGACTGCTTCAGCAGTTTCATAGCGCATTTCATCAGATTTGCACTATCTGCGCTACGAAACTACTGTGTAAGCAGTTTTTCAAAATTGTCTTCAAAATATATACCTAAACTTTAAGGGTATTGGTATTATTTCAAAAAAATAGCAATATGACCCTGAAAACATAATCTTCATCAAAATTTACCTTCATTTTGATCAAAGATTGTCTTGTGAATTTATTATTCTGTTTCACTTCCTTTTTAACTTTTCTTGAGACCTTGTCAATTATATCTCCAGATCTTCCACCTGTCTTCTTAACCTTCTATTTATAGCTCTCAAATGAGTGTTGATCACTCTTATGAACTTTTCCTCCTTAATGGCTGGGACTGTCCATGTCAATAATTTTTCTTCACTGCTTGGTATTTCTGATTTCGAGACTATTTGACCTTCCCAAACAGCTTTCATCCTCTTAATTTTTTTTTTCTCAATGACATGTTTTCTCTTTTCTTCAAATTAGAAATCTGATGGTTTGTTGATCTTAACTCCTCCTCCAGGATTTTACATTTGGTCATTTCTTCTTGTGCTGTGATTACTCTATTTTCTGCATGCTCTGCCACAGATGAGGAAAGATCAACTATCTCTTCAAGAACACTAGTTTCTTTATTGGTTTCCTTAAATTCTGCGTTAATTTCCTTGAGCCTTTTAGAATGTCTAGTTATAGGCTTCCTAGCTTAGAAAACAAATGCTGCATCTTCACCCTTAAACTCCAACTTCTTTTTTGATTTCACATTTTTCTATTTCCTTTCATTTATTCCTAGGAAATCATCTTGCAGTATAGGTGCTTCTTCTATGTCTATTGCATGCAGTATGTCATCCAAGTTTCTTTTCAATCCTAGACTGTCAGTTGATCCTGAAGGTACTGTCTTTCATTTTGATGTTGCAGCTTGGCTCCCTGTAATTTTCTGAACTACTTGCTTACCAGTTGTTTGTTTTTGTTTAGCTTCCTTAGTACTTTTTAATCCTTGTTTTGCAGGCGAAGGAGTTTCTGTAACAATAACTGGTGTTCTTTCTACCTTATCTTTCACTTGTTTCCTTCGCTTCAATTTCACAAACCTTATTGTCCTTATATCAACTGGTTGACTGAATTCTGGTGATGGTGATGGATTTTCCTTTGCCTTAGGGTTTTTAACTGGGGTTAGAGCTTCCATTTCAAATCCACTTATAAAAGGAAAAGAAGACCAGTCCCTATTAATCTTCTGGAGCTCATTCAAAACCAAAAGTTTAATTAAACCAAGGTGAAACAGAGATGTTTCACAACCCTCAGATTTTACTTGAACTTTATCAGCCATTTTGGGAATACTTATATATAGGAAAAATGGTAAATCTAGTGATATCATGCCTATGAAATGTAATAGGAGTTTGAAATGACAGGTGTAGACTTTGTGGTACCTGCCTTTGCATGTGAAATATCTTTGGATGTTGAACATTAGTTTGGCATAGCTATCCTTAATACAGTTTCTTGGAACTGCATTGTTCAGGTCCATCTCTGCATATTCTAGCTTCATAAACATCTTTCATGCCTCCATATCGAATCTAAAACCCTTAAACCAAGTTTCATGTCCTCAAGGTATTCTAGTCACTAGAGCTGTGGTTTCAGGTGTCACTGACATGTTTAGCATTCCAACCTTTGTATTTGTCCCACTGAAATGTAATGCAAGCTGTTTGGATACCTGAGTATGTCCACCTTGCAACTTTTCACAGAAATTTAAACAACCTACTTTACTGAAAGCATCCATGACTATTTGATCTTCAACTAAAAATTTTGTGCTTTCAGGTTCAAATCTCAAACAATGTCCTCCTCTGTGATTCGTTTTCTCCTCAACCATGCTTGTTTCAGGAAAAACTCTGTTGGCTTCCTTCAGAATTTATAAAACAACCTCTCTTGATTTAATTTAGCAGCGTCGCTTGAGAAAAAGGAACAACCTTGCTTGATTTGATTTGGCAACCTCGCTTGATTATGTATGAAAATATCTTTGGTATAGAAAAACCACAGGCTTAACTCTAATACTTTAGAGTGTGAAACATAGATGTTTCACCATTTAGTATGAGAAAATGTAGACTGGAATGACTATAACAGATAATAGTTTTCGAATTTGAAATCCCATTTTTTAATATGAAACCCATGCTATGATAATAATGGATATGAATGGTTAAGTACTTCAAATATGAACTTTAACTGACTCACCATGATGTTACCCCATCATTACTTAATGGATTTCTGACAAATTTTGGGTTTTGACATGACCTCTTAAAAATCCGCGCTTTTGTAGTGTACATAGTGTATTTTTTGCACTTTGCGCTACAAAACTAGCAGCGCTTTCGTAGTGCAAAACCCATTTTTTTAACTAACTGCGCTATGAAACTGTGGTTTTGTGGCTAATTGCAGGAATTTCATCCAAAATCTAATGACATGATCTCT